>BMAV01018868.1:0-23769 GCA_019973955.1 Trichonephila inaurata madagascariensis
GACCGATATTTAGAAAACATTTTCTCTATATTTGGTTTTCTAATTGTCTTGGTGGGCTGCTATTTTTGTCAACCCCTGGTTTAGTATGCAATAAGAGTCGCCCAAATGAAAGTGGCGCTTCAGTCGGTTTGATAAATGGTTTAATGATATAAATATAAATAAGTTTTCAAAGGAAAGAAGTAACACAAACGTAACAGATAGGCAAAAAAAAAGTCATTTCGTAAGTTGAAACAAGTATTCCAGCGGTCCACGACATGATGGATACCCTGGGTGAAGAAGCTCCGGTGTTGGTTGTGGAACCAATTCTCAACAGCAGCTTGGACCTCATTATCATCGGGAAACCGCCGTTCCCCCCAGAACTTTCTGGAGGGTGGTGAGAGGTCCGGGCTGTAAGGGGGATGTTCGAGAACCTCCCAGTGGAATTGCCGTAACAATGTTTGGCACACCACATCCATATGAGAACGAGCATTATTATGTTCGATGATACCCCGCCGGACAGCATGCCACGTCAGCGTTCTTGATATTCTTTCTCACTTCATGCAATGAGGCACAAATGTGGTATCATTGGCAGTCGTATCGTTTGGAGGCATCTATGTTGCGAACAATGCCCTTAACGTGCTCGCACGCTATCATACACGCATCTTTCGGGATCTTACGATATTGCATGCATTTCCAGCACTTTGCGCCCTCTATAGGAGCATGCGCTGTCATCTTTATCTTCAAATTGTGGAATTAGTACAGCAATACCACTTTGCCACTTTCATGTAGGCGACCCTTATATTATAATGCATTTTCAGTAACCATCGCAATATTTTTCTTTTAAAGTTTTAACTGATTCCAAAGTATGAGTTAAGTGCAAATGAACGCTTGGCATCTTTGGGAAACGGATCGCGAAGCGTTCCTCCATCCCATATCGAAATGTATTTGAGGCCTTGTGATGGAGAGGCCTGGATTGAGAGGGAGCTTCCTGGTTGGTGGAGTGCAAATGAAGCAATTATTTAAAAACATTTATAGAAATGCATTGCCAAATTCTGCAGCTTTTAAATTCACCAGCATATAACTATACACACAATTGTTATCAAACTGCAGCCTACTTGTGAAGCTGTTTTCATTTTGGGATAGGTTTAAGAACTAATTTGCCCTTTATTTTTATTTTATGTATTTATTTATTTTGTGTGTGTTAACTAAATTAACTACTTATAACTTAAGTAAAGGTATTTTTCAGATTTGATAGGGGGAAAATTCACTATAAATTTCTGCTACTTTTTCAAATTATTTTATTCGAATCTGAACCCTTAACAATCTAACAATTTCATCAGCTCTAATATTTTAAGTCCTAACCTTTTTTGGATAGGGTTTTGATGGAAAAATGGAAGTATTTCGTTCTTTGGCAAATGCATAGTTTTCCTATTTTTCTGGAGAAAAAATTGTTTTCATTTCACAACTAGTAGATAAAATTATATTGATTGATACTTTCACTCAAAGTTCGTGGTACATTTCTGATTTGTTCATAGTTAACTGATTAGCTATTAGAGAACATGCGTGGAGGTAATTTTTTTTCCTTCTGTAAATTACTGTAATTCTTCGTGAAACGAATAATATGGACCCAAACTAGTTATGCTAGAATGGCTATTTTACGTCATAGCGTGGGTTTGGGTTAAAAATGGCATAAATTGCTTTTCGTTCAGTGTAGTCACGTAGTTTTTGGTACAGCCCTCTTGTGATTTGTGGGGAAAATTTTAAATTTAGACCGAGTGTTCTTCAGTAACTTGGTTATTCATGCAAAAAATTAAAATATGCCTGTGTTATCGTAATGACGACGGATATTTTATCTATAAAATTTTAGTACATAGAATGTGTAGTTTTTCGAAAAATGTAGCTAGATAGATCATACAGAAATTCTTTTACTTACAGTATATTTTATTCTTAAAAAATACTTTTTATTAACATAGATTCTATTATGAGGTTAAACTGTGGAAATATGTAATAGTGTTAAATATGATTTTTGTCTGTTAATGCAATTTTTTTTCTTTTATAATATTATTTCACATCATTTCACACCTCTCATAACTAACATAAACAATGTTTGTAAAAATTGAAATAAATATGAAATTGCTAATCTAATGTACACTCATTACCAAAAAAATTTGCGCAACAAAAGAAAAAGTCGTCAAAATGAAACGAAATTTTACATATGTAAGTATTACTTTGATGCAAGTAAGTGATTAGAAAATCAAGGATAAAGGATAATTTATTGCAGAAAAAAAGTACAAATGAACGAAGTTTTAGTACTCTGTTGTACCGCGCGAATGTACGATGCGATACGAGTGGGCATTTGAGACATAAAAGTTCCGTATGATCTCCTGAGATATTTCGTTCCACAGTTACTGTAAACGCGCCTCTAGTTCGACCAAACTAGTAGGTTGTCCAACTTGCTGTCCAAAATGATTCCAGGTATGCGCGATTGGTGACAAATCTGGGGATCAAACAGGCCAGGGAAAGGTGGTGATGTGGCGGAGGGAAACTTGTGACATCCTAGCTCTGTGAAGACGAAAATATGTCTTGTTGAAAAATGGCTCCTGGCAACCCTGCCATGAGTGGCAACACATATGGCTGAAGGATGTCATCGACGTACCGCTGGGCTGTCATTGTGCCATGGATCAATATTAAGGATGACCTAGTATCCTAAGCAATGGCACTCCATGCCATCACACCAGCGGTTTGTCGTTGTAAAGCGAAGGTAGGATTGGGGCGTTCAATTGAATCTAGATTGAATCTCAAATTGAATCTAGATTCGTCGCTGAAGACGACCTGGTTCCATTCCTTTGCAGGCTAATCCCGACGTGCGCGACACCACTCCAGATGGAGGCGTCGGTGGAAGGTGTCATTGGCAGCACACATAATGGGCGCCGTGATACCAGATGTCCTTTAGCCAGGCGCCTCGCGATGGTTCAGGAAGACACTAGGCTCGTAGTGAAGGTGCTACGTGTGTCTGGACAGCAGTCAATGAGTCAGTTGGCTCTACGCGTTCGTATCATTTGATGTGACGGTCTTCTCGACGACTGGTCTGTCGAGGGCGTCCTGAGGTTGGTCACCGTGTAAATGACGTCTCTTCGATCTACTGGTCCCCAAACCTCCTCACAGTCAAATCAGAATGGCCTACTTGCCGACCCTACCACCCAACTTCTATCATCCCGATGATTCTTCCTCTCTCGTATTCTGACAACTGCTCATATTGTCTTCGATGGCGGCGTAACGGCATGTCTACCTCAGAGTTTCCTTTGTAAAATATTAAGAACGCTTAAACAAGTTCTATTTACTTGTTTTATGCTCAAAGGAGAACGAAATCCAACGCCCTCTAGTGGCATTACACAATTCGCAATCACGCTACATTTCTAATAATTTGCATATCTGCTCTACATGTATCTATCTGCATGCCACGTTTCGTTGCGATCCCACAATTATTTTTTTTGTGTACAAATTTTTATCTCAATGAGTATATATTAAGTTACTTAACCTCTTCTACGAACACAATCGAGTTAATTCGTTCGCGCTAAACTGGCCAAACTGTGCACGAACGAGATAATTCGTGCGTATTTTATGCTGCTGTAATTTTTATACTCGAATATAAACGATCGCCGTCTCCACTTGTGAGACTGACTGCGATCCGTCGTCATGATTACGTAAATTTAGATAAATATCATAAAGCAGTATTCTTTCATTTGCTAGACATCAGCATTTGAAACGCATATGTTTTGTATTATAGAAATTGAGGTGAAAAAAAATGTTTAGGTTTCAGAAGCAAATTAGTGGAAAGACTTATATTTGTAACTCTATGATAACTTTGTATAAAAAAATCGGTTACATCAAAATCTTCTGGAATTCTACGACTAACGGAACGCCATATTTTCCCAGTTTTATCCTCCCCTCCCCCTCCAACATCAAAAAGAGAAGCTCCCACAAGATGTGAGTTAAGCTAAAAGGGATGACAAAGGAAAAGAATCGTTACATGTGTAATAATTCCCATGTTGGGTCATGTGTTGCACTTTGCTTCCAAATATATCAGACAAAAAAAAATTTGAATAATTTTTTTAAAAATAAATACTACTACTTTCTCTATTATTTCTCTTGAAAATGCATGAATAAATATTTTTACTGATAAAAATGGTTTTTTTTTCTTCGAAAGAACTATTCGATAAGAAAGATAAGTCTATGTCCGTGCAAGATTGCAATATTCAGCTCTTATCTGCAATGCGGATCAAAATCCAAAATTAAAATAAAATTTTGCTTTTTTTTTCTTTATTTTTGTTTAAAACAAGGAGTCAAATTAAAAAAAAAAATGATTTTTTGTCGGTTTTTTTTTTTAAACAAGTGTGCGTCAAGGGGCTAATATCACATACCGTTAAAATATTTTTTTATTGTTTATTAACAATTATGATGATAATCGCGTTTAACTCCTACAAGTATATATATTTTTGACGTCTACTTTTATTTTAGTTAATTTAATTTGTTTAAAAATTAAATTTTTCATCTAATTGTGTCACCAATTTGGATAATAAAACTACGTTTATCCAAACAAAGGAGAAATTTCATACATCTTTAAATCTACCTCGAATCATTCGATAAATGAATTATGGAATTCTGTTCCTTTTAGATAAATTGAATTTCTCCTTGCTTGCCGTAATTTTGCAGTGAAAATTAAGTTTACTATATTGGGTAACGCTTGAAAACATTACATCCTGATTATTTTAGTTATTTTGAACTGCTTTATATTATGTTAGCACTTTGAGTTTGGGAATATCGGCATTTTCTTAAGTAGCTAAATATAGGGCAGCTTGTGTACAAAAAACAGTCGGAACTTAGATGTCTGGCAAGCTTCAGATTTTGGCAGTTTCTCAATAAAAGGGTAAAGTATGTGCTGTATAGCGAAATAGTTACTTTGGTTAATGTCTTTTATTTAGTTGGTAGGGCAATGTCTTTCTTTCTTATTCATAACGATTATTGTTGAGACTTACAGAATAGTATTTTCGATTTATGTGTTTACCGTTTTTGAAACTTCTGGATTTTTTTTTTTATTTCTTTGCTATCAGAATATAATAGAAATGTCTATAAATGAGTATTATGAATATCATTCAATATTTATGGCAGTTTTTTTATTGTATAATACCAATTATTCCAATAAGTTCACAAGTGCCGCTAACTATTTTTGTAATAGACTTGCTGTTGAAATATGAGTATTTTCTCTGCATCTACATTCACCATCTGTGATCCTCTCGTTATCTGCTTCGGAGCATTTTTGTTTTCAATGTGACTATCTCGCCACGAGAAAGACTCGTTATCCTTATCTAGTCGACAGACACATTTTAAGTTTAGAGGAAGTATAATTTCTTGAAATTTTACTTAGAATCTCTTAGAGTTTTACTTTTAGTAAGAACAATAAATTAGATAGCTGAAGTAATAAGATTTTTCATTTATTAAAATAAGTTTCCGGACGCGAGAAATACCAGAACATGCCGTCTGCTTAGGGGGAAAAAATATCGTGCTTTGTTGGAGCAATGCATAATGCTGTCTTCAACGTAGTGTCAGTACATTAACAGAGGATTCGTTTCATTTTGTTCATTCGTTATTTTTTTGCGTGTTTTCGATTTAAAAATGTAATTCCCCATATCAAAATGCACCAATTTTTTTTTAAAAAAGTAATTTTTATTCTTTAAAAAAATTGACTAGTTTTTTTCTTTTTTACTGTTATTTTCTCAATTTTTGAAATTGCATTCACGCGTCAAATGTGTTTAAATATCTCTGTGTGACTAGAAATACTGTAATAGTTTATTAAGATTTATTTGACTTTTACAAAAATGTGAATATATCATATTCCACTCCCCCTTTTCTCGGACATTGGTAACAGGGGAGTAGATACCGCCGTATCAACGATACGGGGCTCCAAAATGTGTACGTAAAATACCTCTAACAGGGTTTTTTTTATTTTTAAAAGAGGACCTCAAAGGAGTTTTGATACGGGGCCCTCTCAGAACTAGCTACATCAGTGATTGGTAATGAGAATTGTGACAATAGTCGATACATAGATACACGATTACATACAGAGTGTCCTAGGATCATTAGGACAAACTTTAAGAGGTAGGGGACCTCACAAGGATTAAGACTTGCATAGCAACCCATGATCGGAAACGTCTTTGTTCGGCGCTAGGTGGCGTTGTTCACAAGAACATTGGAGGAAACAGAGCTGCATTACCGCAATCATTTGATCTGTCATCGCCCGCAGAGGATTATGGAATCTTTTACGAACACCGAACTGGCAGATATGCACCAGATTTATGGGTTGGCAGAACAAAATGTACGAGCAGCAGAAAGATTGTTTCGCGAATGGTACCTACAGAAAGAAATGCATCGGACCTCCGTATGTTTGCTAATTTGCATCCCAATTTGTGTGAATATGGTTCATTACGTGGTAATAGGCATAGTGAGGACGGATCACGAGTGACTCGAACTCCCAACATGCTACTTGAATTCCTTCGACCGGTATCCAATACATTTTGTTCCACGCATGGAACAAAATGTGTTCGATAACGTGGTCTGTTGGATTGCGTTGACTTCCGTGGAAACCTCCTTTGATTGGTGGACAAATGTCATATGAGGTGAATAGCATAACGATTAATTGAAAAAACTCTGACCACATAATATTGACGTGTCAAAGTTGCGATTGAATCCCATTAAGTAGGTAAGCTAACAGTTAATTATTTTACGCGAAATCATGGAGGGCTCAGGACCATTACCCATTAAAACGTCTCCTAGTGAAAATTAACATGAATTATTAAATTTTTCTGTCTTCTCATTTTGTTTTATAATTAAACCATTTTTCTTCTGTGTTCTCAATGTTTCTTATTTCGTTTCGTAAATTTTAACATATATAAATAAATATTTATGTTAAAATTAGATTAAACAATTTCATACTTATTGAATGTTTTTAAATTTTAAGTATTCATTATTGAAAATAGAGATTTCTGTCATAACACGATTCAGAGGTGGAATATTTTAAAGTAAATTTTCTGCTTTTAAATTTTTGAACATAAAACGCGAATAACTTTTCAATGGAAAAATATTTAATGTACATAATGCCTCCAATAAAAAAAAAAAATTCTTCGTGAACTCCAGATAAATGTAAGTTTTTAAAATAAGGATTCAAATATCAAACAGATTGAAGCAGCACACGCTTTTTCGAAAGTATTTCTAACTACAACAGAACAGTGTATAGATTCAAGAAAGTTTGGAGAATTTATGAAAGAATTAAGAATTTTCCCCCTGTTTTTAATTGTTTATTAAAGTATAAAAATGTTACAACTTAAAATTAGAATGGTAACAGTTATAGATGTGAGAATTATTTACCCTTCTCTCTCTCCTAGAGAATATTAGTTACAATATGCATAATCGTGTGTATGACCGCGTTTATAATTAAGCTTTAGGATAATCAGCGAACTGTGTGAGTTGAATTCTAATCGAGAAGTTTTCCAATAAAATTAAGAGACCTTGATGCAGTTATGAATTCCGTACGCGTGACCAAGTAATTAAAATTTGAGCACGTTCAATTTTCAAGAAAATGCTTTGCGAAATTATTTACAGTTAGGTATTTTAACTATTAATAACTCGAAAAATGTTAGTAGTAACTAGTTTTATATTACATTGTAATAAATTTCATTTAATGCTTTGATACATTTCTTTTAAGATGAACAAATATTTTGTTGGTCATGTGACTTCCTTGAGGAGAGACATATGTGTGCTTTATTTATTCCAATATGGTTTTGTTTCCGGGAGAGCGCATGTGTCCGTGGTAGCCTTGTGGTTATGGCCACGAATTTGTGGCCGGAGTGTCGTGTGTTCGAGTCCAGGTGCCATTGAAGAACTGCTGTGTACAGGGGACCGATACACGTTAAATCTGTCGAAGCTTAATGTCTTCCCGTTGGTGTGATGTAGTAGTTAGGGGAGAGGGAGGCGTCAATTCAGATGTCTTTGTCATTTGACCGCGGTTCAAAATTACGAGGTGGGCGCGGTAGCCGAGTGGTATAGGTATCGGATCGTAGCTGGCTTTGTCACGAGTTCGAGCCCAGTACCACTAAAGACCCGCCGTGTAGGGCAGCGATGCACGCTAAATCTGTCGAGAGCTGAAACGTCCTCCCGTTGGTGTGGTGTAGTAGTTAGGAGAGGGGGGTTCCAGCTCAGGTGTCGTCTACGTCACTTGACCGTGGTTCAAAATTACGTGGTCCGTCGCCAAAAAGCCCTCGTGTAGCTTAACAGTGCGACGTTAATATTCACTCCCTCAAAATTACGAGGTCCGTTGCCAATAGTCCTCGTACTTCTTTACAATGCGACATTAATAGAACTCTCACTCCTTGCAAGCTTATTCCTGTCGGTTTGGGTGGTCATAATGTAAAGGTTTTTGGGTCTATAGATTTATTTTGTAATTTCGTTGTTTTTGTATTTGGTAGTTTTTTTTTTAAATATTATTATTTGTCATATAATGATATATTTTATTCTCCATTTCACGTATTTCGATAAACATGCTTTGAATGTAATAATGTTTTTGTGTGAGTTTCTTTAATCAATTGTTTTTAGAATGCTAAAAAATAAGTTTCACCGTTGTACATATTTTTCTTTTTAAATTTTACGTTCTGAATTGAACTAAAAATTTGTTACTTATAAAAAAATATCTAACAAAATCATTCCAAAAAAAGGGTAAAAAAATATTTTTCCATGGTCCTTTTTCTGAGAGCTGAGAAAGATTAAAATTGCTAAGTTCTGATGTGCAAAAAAGTTTTATTTTTATTTATTGAATTGATTTTTGAAAAAAAAAATATACATATGATGCAATATTTGCTGAATGATTTTTTTTTTAAAAAAAATATCTTAGTTATCGTAATAAAAAGTTATATATAATTTCACTTTTTCATTAGATATTAAATTATGAATCTTCATACCTAATATATTGCCGAAAATATATTAGGCGTATTATTACCTATCTAATAGTACAGCAGCTTTTTTTTTTCGTAAAATCTATTAACTGTCAATTTTTTTTCCCTTCATCTAACTTTTTTAATGACTAAAAAGTACTGACTTCTACATTTACTTGTTGGCGCCCGGCTTCTTGAACCAAGTTCTGCTTTTTACGTGTATTGTGGAAGGCATTAGTGTATTATGAGATGGAATCTATTATTCATTTGCTGAGGGAAAAGATATTACTTCTAGATGAAGTCGGAATGACATGTTGTGAACTTCGTTAAGTAATCATTTCCCACTATCTCATTCATCATCGAGATCTGGACATTTTGGGCCATAAAGAGTAGAAGGTGTTCATTATGTGAGTGTTGATTAAATGGATCTTTGATGGCGGCCCTCCTTAAGGGATAGAAATATATACCTGTTGTTTTTAATTCGTTTAGGGAAGTTGCTTTCTTTAAATCGCGTTGTGAATGCAATTTTTTTTGTTCTTTTAAAATTTCTTTAGGGTATCCGACTACGTTCGGAACCGTGATTTTAAAAAGGCGCATAAATGGGTAATTTTCAGGATATTTAGTGTCACTTAGATTAGAATACATGTATAAAATTGTTTTAAGCACATTTTGACAAGAAAAAATTATTTAAATACAATATTTCGGCAAAAAATTAACTTAGAATAACCTTGTTTCAAAATGTTCTCCTTGTGTGAAAAATGCTTCTTTTATAATAATATTTTGCCTGTATATAGCTCAAACCTCTGTACAGAGGCTCAACTATGATTTTTGAAAAATTCACGTTAATTTCAGAGTTACAACCATTTTAAATAATTATCAGCGTTTTTTTTTTCTTAAAATTGCTCCCCTCTGTTGTCGTAAAACGTGGATAAACCCACTTATAAGTTATATATTTCAAACATTCTAGTTGAGCCTCTGTACAGAGGTCTGAGCTATATACAGACAAAATATTACTATAACAGAAGCATTTTTTGCAAAAGGAGAATATTTTGAAAATGGGTCATTCTATGTTCATTTTCTTGTCAAAATATTTACTTAAATAATTTTTTATTGTAATACTGTTCTTAAAACAATTTCATATACATTTTCTAATCTAAGTGACACTACATATCATAAATATTAACCATTTATACGCTTTTGCAAAATCACGGTTCCGAACGTAGTCGGATACTTTAATCTTTAGGCTGAAATTGTGGTTTCGAAAGTCATATTTGAAAGGTTAATTTTTCTATTTAAAGACATACTTAAACTAGTCAATGTTAGGACATTAATTTTCAATTAGGGAGGGAAAATAAAAGGATGGCTTATACAATTTTTTGTATGATGGACCTCCGTTTTACGATCCTCTATTTAGCGAATATTTCCTGGAATCAAGAACATTTTACTATTTTCTTCGTAAAATAACCTCTAAATAGCGAAGTGCATTTTCTATTCAACAAATTTTTTCATTTGTGATTCGATTTTTTTATCTTCCTTATTTTAAAAATATTTCTGCATATTTCAAATAATTCTCTCTTTTAACACATTTTATGGTGATCAATGACCTTGAACTGGATTTACTAGGTGCCTGACTCACCTACAGCAGTAAAATTGCCGTAATATTTCAAATAAAAAATTCAAATAAAATTAACAGATTTTATCATAATTAAAGTTAGGGACGCATGTGGTAATGTAGGCTTAAAACTACTGGTTATAAAATGTCTTTTCTGGTTATAATAATGTAAATTTTCAAGGCACCTATTTTTTGTATTGTTTTATACCATTAAAAAAACTCCAGTGACTCAGTGGTAGTGTATCACCTTTCCGTTCCGCGGGTCCGGGGTTCAAATCTCGGGTTGGACAAGATCGACTCAGCCTTTCATCCCTTCAGTGGGTCAATAAATGAGTACCAGGCTTGATTGGGAACTAAACATTGGGGGTTCCGCGTCAGACTGATCACTTTTCCTGAACATCTGCTCTTGCACCTCAGCGCCCACGGTCACGTATACTGAGATAGTCACAGTAGGCCTTGGCCCTCAGAGGCTGTTACGATACTGAGTTAAATAAATACTCTTAATATTTTTTTAGATACTCTTAATTCACTTAAATGGTGGTTTTATTTTTTGTAGTTGATTAGGAATCGTTGTTCATAGAAATAAAATTTATACATGCTTGCATGTATAATAATTATACTTTTGATAGTATATTTTATTTTTTTGCGCGCAGTTTCATCTTCGAAGTTAGACTCTTACAAATGTACCTGTTTCCAATCGAGAGGTTACATAAAGCGAGGAATATGTTCCCTCTAGGAATGTATACCTAAAATAAATTAATGATTTCTTAAAATGGGATCCCTAATTCCCATATCAATTTAAGAAAAACAAAGCTGCATGTTTTCTTTTATTCCCGTAACTGTGTATAACAACTTACCCGAACATGGGCAATTATTATTGTAGTTTTACAATAAATTATAATAGTTTTATTACTATAATAAAACTATTGTAATTTGAGTTTGTCTTAATTTGTTTAATTTCGATCGCTATTATTGTTGAAAAAAATTATCAGTTAGTTTATTTCCAATGTGAAGACACGTATTTTAACTAACTTAAATGTGTAGTTAAGTCTACTAAAAATTCCACATCTGTGGGTCAAGTTCTCCAAGTTCTGACATAAATTTCTTTTTCATTCTTTAGTAGTTAGATTTCATTTCAAAAACCGTGAAATATTTTCAATGATTTTCTTCAACTGAAACATATAACATCTGGAAAGATAGAAGACATTTTATCGATAATTATTAAAGGTGGTTTTACTCGCGTCGAATTCCCATCAACACTTGTAACATTAACACATGTATATTTTCTTCCGTGTCAATTCGTTTGTTTGCAGTTGTAAATTGAAACCATACAAGCGTGCCCATTGAGAGATATCGATTGCGTAGTAAGAGTAAGAAGCAAGAGTGTAATCTCATTATTCATTGTGTTAAGAAATTGCTACTCGCAGTTTGGCACAAATACGGCAATTTTGAATCAAGTACTAATTTCATGTATGAGAGAAGTACAGTAATACCCCGAACTTACACGATAGGTGAGACTTAGTGATAACCGCGTAAGTCGGGGTATAATTTTGCATATACAGTCGTCACATTAATGTGACCACCACGTACTTTTGACGTCTACGTTAAATAACCAATCACAGAAGGCAGGTGACAACACAGTGCAGTATATAAAGGGTGTGTGATGGCTTCGGAAAACATTTCACCCTGATGAAGAACCAAAGCCACGCCTCCCGGATCCCATCTCGACCAATCATCGTCATGCCGCTCAGCAGAATGCAAAAACTCCACTTTCGCCATGCCCAACATCGCAGACTATCCAGATATGGGATTGATGACTGTTTTACAGTCCGGATGCCCAAATAGAAACGCCTATTCGGAAAACATTGGACAAACGTCAAGTCCCACATCAAAGACTTTGATATGGGATTGAGGACTGAGTATCAGTCCAGATACCCAAAAATAGACTGCCATCCACTCGGAAAACATTGCAATCGTTGGCATAGTGAAGAAACGAAGTGATTTATCCGTCCAAATGGGCGTGATCATTGACTTTCGGGCCGAGGGTGGAAGCATTTCCGAGACGGCTAAGTTTGTGAACTGTTCGCGTGCCGCCGTGGTAAAAGTATACTGTGCATGTCAAGATGGGACTGTCCAAAATCAGTGTCGTGGCAAATGGGGTACACCATGGGCCATAGATGACAGAGGTGAACGACGACTGCGGAGATGCATTCGGGCGAATAGATATGCAACTGACCGCCCACATGAACAAAGGGGCTAACAGTGTCTCCCAAACTACTGTTCAGCAAACGTTGCTGCGTCCGGACCTCCGAAGCAGACGCCTGGTTCAGGCATCTATGCTGACTGCTTTTCATCGGCAACGAAGGTTGGAATTTGCACGCCAGTACCGCAAGTGGACGTCCACTGAGTGGCGACAGGTAGCGTTTTCCGATGAATCATGTTTTATGCTCCATCGGACAGATGGACGTTGGCATATACGGCGTGAAACCTCTGAAAGCAAACACTCTGCAACCATTGCCGGACGGTCCAGGTGAGGGGTCTGGAATGTTATGGAATGTTTTCCTGGAATTTATGCGTTCACTCATCATTGTGGAAGGCACGATGGATCAATTCAAGTACGCTTATGTCCTTGCGGACCATGTTCAACCCTATATGTACATTTGTTTTCCTGTGGTTGATGGCATCTACCAGAAGGACAATGCTGAGTGTCATATAGCTGGCAGCGTACGTACGTGGTTCGAAGAGCACTAGGATGAGTTTACCGTTCTCCCCATGCCATCAAACTCACCTGACTTAAACCCAATCGTGAATCTGTGGGGCCATCTCGATCGGGCTGTTCGTGCCATGGATCCTCAACCGCGTAATCTAGCGTAGCTGACCACGACACTGGAGTCGGCAGGGCTCAACATTCGAACGAACACCTTCAGGAACCTAATTGACTCTCTTCCTGTACGTCAAACAGCAGTCCGCTCTGCGAAAGGTGGTTATTCTGACTTTTGATAGGTGGTCACATTAATGTGACTGGACTCTGTAAATACATATAAATTATTTTTAGTTGGGGCCGGAGACGAAAGAAAATAACAAGTTGGAAAATGATATTTAGTAAATTCATAGATAACACAAATACAAAATCGCATACAAAAGTTAATTTGTTTTAGAAGGTTTCATAAAATCTAACAACTAGTCTGCCGGCTCAAAGCCCCTCAGGGGGCTCACCTTCTTTAGGTGGATACGGGTGTCACAATCCCGAGGTACCCTAGTGATCTTTTCCTATTCCCAAGGGGTTTACTATCTTTGGTAAACACAGGTGTCACGATCCTGGGGTACCCCAATGATCCTTCTCTATTTTCGACCCTCCATTTTGTCATCCAATTTCTCCTTTTCCCGTCCAGACTTATGAATATTTGGCGCAGTATAGCCAAAACTGGCTCTTGCGCCATAAAACACCAAACTCACTCACTGCCGGCTCAAAGATATTTTTTTTCTTCCGCAAAATTTCCTCTTATAGCATGCTAATAATTCTTTTATTCTTTGTTTTGTTGAAAGAATACGCTCTTTGGAGTACAGTGGTGGCCAAATTTGTGGACACTTTTTTAAAATTGTTATGTTTTTTAAGTTTGTATGCCTATAGAAAATTTTACGTTGCACAAAATGCTAAGTATGTTATATAATTTTAAAGAGAACTTAATACTGAATGTAGTTGTAAATTAATTATTAATTAATTGTAAATTAAAATGAATTAATATCCATTACCGAAATACATGTTCTAGTAAGTATTTTTATTGGGGACAATTTAGTGTTGTAGTTTTGGATGACACGTCTTTTAATTTTTCCACGAGGTCTTTCAGAGTATGTAAAAGTTGGAAAGCTTAACATTAGATGAGAGACCTTCGAGGACCCCCAAGAAAGGCGCTACAGACTATTGGGGGTCAGCGGACCACAATTTAAGAACCGCTGTATTAAAGTATCTAACCCTCATCACCTTTATTTCCTAGTCAAAAAACAATCGCTTTGTAACTATGCTTTCATATTTAATGAATGATATGGAATGTGATAAATATAAATACATGACATTATTCATATCCTTTTCCTGTTAATCATGCTATTTCGTATTGTATTTATGTGCATATATTATATTATTATCCTACTTTGAAGTAATGCCAACTGCTGCGCGATGACTCTGCTTGTTCCTTCCAATGTAGTAGTAGAATAAGTTCCATATTTTACTAAATTGTGTAAAAGTTCGGTAAGAATGTAGATGTTTTATCAATAACTCTCACTTAACTTGGCCAGTATTTGTACTTTTAAAAGAAATGTTTCCAAAAAATGTTCTATAATTGTTATTTATATTTTTGTTGTCTTCTAATTCACTGTTGTTTTTTTAGATTTTTTGATATTTTCCATTGAAAATCTTGTTTAAGCCGTTTTCAATGTTTAATGTAAAATCTATTATAACGCGAAATTCTTTTATTATTAACGCCTGAAAATAATTAATTTATTAGTCTCAATTTCCTTTTTCAATTTTATTCGAAAGTTTGCTTCTTGGATTAGTTACAGATGTACTGACAAAAGTCGTCTGCTTTTTTCTTGTTTTATAATAATTGTAAGCATGTGAAAACTTTTTCTTTAAACAATAGTTTTACAATCATGGACAATATTTATACGCTTTTTAAAAATAGTTTATTATGAATAAATTTTATACATGATATATAAAAATACTGATAAAAAATACAACCTTCTTCTAAATTCAAAAAATGATTTAATAATGCTTGCGTTTTAAATAGTTATACTCTCGAATTATTATTATTTTTTTATGTTTAGCGTGTTGGAAGCATTTTGTACCATCCAATTATCATTTGCTTTTTAATCTCTCTTTTTTCTAATTAATAAAAGTATACTATCTCTTGTAGCAATATTCTCTAATATTAATATGAATGACGGGAAAAAAATCCTTTTAGCAAAATTGAATTTCATAGGGATTCGTACTGGCGGATTTTATTATGATACTTAAATAATTTTAATTATCCATCTAACAATTGTTTTTAATTTTTTATTGCACTACTCTAAATTGCTTGTTGGATGACATGTTTGTGAGTCCATATTCCATGAAATTTATTACACGGCTCGCGCTAAATTGTTACTAGGGGACAGTTACGCGAAGACTGGAAGTCAAAGGCATTTTACATTATGTCCGACATTATTGAAATTATACTTTTTTTATTATTAATTATGTACGGAATGTATATTTTTTAACTCTGTTAATTCGCTAATTTTGATGGCATTGAAAAGATTAGTTCACAGATTGTATTGTACTATAGTATATATTGTAAAATTCTAACGTTTCATTTTTTTTTCTACATTGGGAAATATCTTGAATTTAGGGGAAGTTTTATAATTGAAATTATATATAATGCCATTTTTTTTTAGAAACTTAGAAAACGATCCCCTTTTTTATGTTGAAAATGTAATTATAGTGAAATACGTATAACGCTAAAACGCTTAAGACGAAATATCGGTTAACACTATGTTACTATCGGTTGCTATGTATTTTCAAACATTTTTTCTTTTAACACTTATTAACTTTCCCCTTTTGGGAATGAGCAAAATACGGAAAACATCGTCGGATTGGAGTGTCCTATTGTATTATCGGAAGATTTCAATACAGTAGACGATGATAATGTATGTACAGACCTAATTACGGCAGATAAAGACATTTTGGAATTTGTTCAAAGAGCTAAAAAAATATCATTGATGCTGATTACAACGACGAAAATGAAATGAATAAATGTAGTTCCTGTTCCCACGTCATCCGAAATGAGGGGACACCATGAAAAGTATGCACAGTTATTAAGGCGCACTTTCCAATGGTGGAATGAATAACAAATGGACGACATCGAACCATTCGTTGACAATTTAAAGCTAAAGAAGACAATACAAAGAATAATATCAGATTATTTTCTAAAAACCCCAAAAAATGTTTGATTTTCCAAGAAAAAAATTTTGTATCAAATTTCATTGAGTTCTTCTGAATATGTTTGTTTCATTGATTTTTATTAAATACATGCATCTATACGTATCGAAGTAAAGAAAAGGTATAATTAATGTTGTTGAATATACGTTTTTTTGAAATATCCTTGTGATACCGCCCCCCCCCCTGGTGACCGTATCTTTGATTGTCAGCGTGAGCTAGAGGTGTAGGATTCGCAAAAGGAATATACATTTTTAATTCTTAATATAACTTTATTAAGAATATGTCTAACAATTTAGATAAATTTAAATAAGCGAGAATCTATTATACGAACAAACACACAAAACCGAATCGCGTAACTTAGACCACTTTCTCTAAATAATTATTTAATCCGCATACCCTCACTCCTAATAATATTACAAGTCATAATATCAAATAATCAGTCCTACCTTAATCCAAACTTGGATTCAATCTTTATA
The DNA here is from genome assembly GCA_019973955.1 of Trichonephila inaurata madagascariensis. Taxonomy (NCBI): domain Eukaryota; kingdom Metazoa; phylum Arthropoda; class Arachnida; order Araneae; family Nephilidae; genus Trichonephila; species Trichonephila inaurata. Next base: position 17,020 of record BMAV01018868.1, read on the forward strand.
TGGAAACGTCTGGGCGCGCGTGCAATGGTATGCACCTTGTATCAGTGACTGGTTTCTAGGTAACTTCACGATTAGCTGTCAATTCCCTCTAGTCTCTTTCACACATAACATTCCCCAAATTGCCATCTCACTTACTGAAACTTCTGTTCTTTTAAAAGCTATCTTATTTGCATTTCTTGTTCACATTTCGCTTCTTGGGTTTTGGTTGGAAAATAGTTGCCATTAATCTTGGCCACCAAAGAACCCAGAGGTTATGTTAAAGAAAAGACGCGTGAGCCCGCCACATCCTTTAACACGAAAAAATATTCCAGTCCTTTCAGTTTCGTGTTAAACGATTTTCACTGCATTTTTTTGAATGACGGTCTAATTAAGATTATCTTATGCGATTAGCACTTTCTATAGCAAATAGGAGGAAAACCACTTATATAATTTTGAACTAAGGTCAAACAACGAGGGCGACACTTGAACTGGTGCTTTGTACTAGCACTTACTAGCCACTTGAGAATTTAGAAGCTTTGTTTACGACCTTGAAACTCGATATTCTTTGTGATCATTGAGAAGTGGAGGGTACTACATCTCATTAAATTAAGAAATGAGACTCATTTGGAATAATCAATACATATTGAATAAGAATTGTTTGAAATAAGTGATAATAAATAAAATACAAAAGTTATAAAAATTTCAGTGTGTCGAAAATTCAAATTAAGGGAGAAATTTAATCCATAAGGCGTTTATTGTTGAGTGGCAGGGGGTGAAGTAAAGCAATTATTAAGCTCTAATTAAATGAATATTATATTAAATTTTCCTTGTGATTTTGCGCCGGATTGTGAAATATTACGTTTTAATTTAAGGTCTATCTTAAAGTGAGGAAATACCTGAATATATATATATTTTCTATTGTACACTCTGAAATCGGATAAGATTTATCGATCATATTCTACATGGCTTTTTACAGTAAAATTTTAGGTTGAATGAATCTTTTTTCCTCTTTTAGTGAAACGCAGATTTTTAATGTATTAGCAAATGTTAGCTTGTATAACAATTTAGGAATTAGTAACATCATGCTAGCAGTTAGGTAATAAATGATAGTTTAAAAAACTAAAAAAAACGCGCTTTTATTGTAGATCGTTTTTTGTTTGTTAAATCTGAAATTAATCGCCAAATCTGGAAATGGGAAATCGTTAATCCTGATGATCCAAATCAGGACAATGGAACAAAATTATTAAATTTTTGTATTGTCATCAGTCCTTGACAAGTGTGCAAAATTTTGAATTAATCTGACCTTTTAAAGTGGTTATAAATCTAGTTCAAAGATTCCATTATGTATAGGTGAAACTAATAAAAGCGTGTTAATAAAATTACTCTTTTGTGTAATTGCTTAAATTGCAAATGGAGTTTCAAATCACCTGTCTTACCACATAACGTAACCATTACAATTTTTGCGTAAGATTCTAGTTCTGTATTGAAAATTTATCTCTTTCTGATTTATATAAGTTTTGTTGAATCACAACATTGTGTGAAAATATTCCAATTACACTCCATTAGAAATTTTATCCATTTGTCAAATGGAATGGATTTGAATTGTATTTTTAAACTGGTATCTTTTGGGGAGATGGAAGAATATTCATTACCAAAAAGGATAGTATTTCAATACTTCTTTATCAAAATTGTAACGTAATACTTCGTGGTTGTTATGAAAAATGGCTGTCTATGAAGAATGCAGTTTTTTTTTAAAAAATTCTAATAACATTTTGAGTAAAAATTACACTTAAAGATGAAGGTTGTGACTGTGAAATCTTTCGTAGGATTTTTAAAAGTATATCTCTAAGTAATCTGTGGTTCTTTTAAAAAATTACTTGTTATGTGATTACATGCGTAAAAAATGTATGTACATTAAGTAAAACTATTGCTGATTCTTTTTTTAAAAAAAATAACCATTTGTATTCATTTGAAAATATGATTTTGCTTTACTTGCAACCTGTTTTTTTAATATATGTATAAAGTGTAATTCAACGTTTGTACTTTATGCACTACTCTTTTTGAAAATTGAAACATTATAAATGAATTATCAATATATATAAATGAAACTAATCCCACGCACATTATGTATAGTGATTTAAATAAACGATTCAATTTACATAGTGATAAAACAAATTATAAAAAATTGCCAAAAATCAATATTTTGTGTGGCCGTTACCTGCAGTGATGTTAGCATTTCTACGATATTACATCCACGTTGGGGCGTGGAATCATACAGATTCTGAATGTTATTCTGAGGAATGGCATTCCATTTGGCCTCTATCTGATCCCAAAATTTAGCCATACCCTCTGCGAGAAAAGTGCGAATAAAACCCTAGTCGATGCAATCCCAATTCTTGAATTGGCGACATATAAGGGAAACGTGTAAGCCATGGATTTTTATGATTTTGATTTACATCGCACTCTGAAACAACTTGAAGTCTTTTGGTGATAAACCTCTTGAGTTTGATTCTCGGTTAAACGACGAGGACGAAACCTGAGTTGGCATCCCGCTCTCCAAACTTCCGCATCATGCCATTGTCTCAAAAGGTTTAACGTACATCAGCTTTCTTACATGGCTGATTTTCAGTAGTATCAGGACTCCAACTTACGCCTTGACAACCGCCGGTCGCGATTTCGTGACCAGGATGGTGTTAAAAAAAAAGGTTTAGTGACAAATAATGGGAAACAACGAATGAAGTTTAGAATACACAAATAGGAATTCGAATTGAAATCAGACTTTCATCAAATATAATGGAAAGTAAACAGTTTTAATTTTTCATATATCTTCCGCCAATTTCAATATTGTAATTTGTGTGTATCGTATATATATTTTTTCTTCTAACGTAAATTTATATAAAAAGTAGTAAAATTTCAAATTCTTTTCTTGCGAAGAATCCAAAGCAATTTTATGAGAATGTGGAAATTAAAATGAAGAAAAAAAAAAAAAACTGTTGTATAATTATTTTGTTAATATTTGTGTTATTTGATTAAAATGTATGTTTTTAAAAATATTTCTTTTTCTTGCAGCTGTTGTCTTTAGGTTTAATTTTATGTCATTCGTGTACCTGTTGTGCCTACTAGTAAACCCATTACTCTCCGGTGAGTATTATTCATATACTGTGTGTGTACTTAGTTTTCCAATTATTATTTTATATTGTTTTATGATTTGTAAATACTCTTTTCATAGTAATTACTTTTCTATAAATAATTTACGGTTGGTTATGTATATTAATAACGAATCAATATTATTCTATTTCATTATTTTCCGTATCGTTTGCAGTGTTTTTAAAAAGTATTTTTTACATTTTAAAAACTTATAAGAGTAAAATGGTTAGTAAAACTCTTAACAAATTAATTTCTTCTAAATAATGGCTTACAATCAGTTTTAATTTATGTGAACTTCGTATGTACTTGTGTTAGCGTTTTATGACCAGAAAAAAATTGCAAAGGTGATTCTACAATACTACAAATACTGTTATAAGCACAAAATATTTATTACACATTTATTATTATTATTTTGTATTTTGGTAATTTTAATTCCAAAGAATAAATGCTTTTCTTCAAATTTTTAGTCAAAATGCTGACATAAGAGATAGATAAGGGTAGAAATTAGAAATGTTTGTTGATTTTTAAAACGTTATTAATCCTGTTTCCTTAAAAATATTACATCAGTTACAGTTATTTTTCTTTTAATTTATAATTACTAATTTAATTTTAAGTATATTTGATTGTGTGTAATTGCTTTCTATCATATGGAGTTTGGTAGTAATACAAATAATTAGTGTGGTATTTTAGTCTTTTTTTAATTTTATGTTTTTATTTTGGTATTGTAATGATTTTGAGTATTTCTTTTCCAGGACCATCTCCTAGATATTTAAAAACAGTTGTGGCTCTTAGCATATCATTTTGTTTATGTCATGTGATTTTTCAATCTGTGATGTTAAGCATAGGAAACTATGGCACTCTTATAGATTATTGTAAGTTTTTTTTTCTTTCTTTTTTTAAAATTTGAACTCTCAATATTTAAAAAGAGTCGGATTTTAATTTTTGATTTTTTCATAGTCTTGTATAATAATGTATGCCTTTCTTAAGCACTAAATTTTTAAAAAATATTTTCATTTTAAATCAATTTATAATTATCAACTAAGCAGGTGGCCGTGGGTAGCCTAGTGGTTAGAGCACCGGACTCCGGACCGGAATGCCTGGGTTCGATACTCGTACCGCCAAATACCCTCCGAGTACACGCGGAGCACGTGCTCGTTAAATCAATGGGTCCGAAAGTCTTGTGGTCTGAATCACGAGTGTAGTGTTCTGGAGAATATTTCCCTCCCCTCCAGATACATGCCTAAATTGTGGAAGTGGAGATAGGTGGTGTCGCCATCTATCGTAAAGAAGTCCAACCTGTCTCAGGCTCTGGCAACATTCATTCCTTCCCTTCGGGAAGGACACGACAACAACAACAACTAAGCAGGTACATAATTGTTATTTTTAAATGTTTGGGTAGCAATGTATTCAACCATTGCTTTGGCAACCTATGGCACGCGGTACAATTTTCATTGGCACTCTGCACTACTCTACGAATTTGTCGATTTTTGAGTGGAGGGAAGTTGATATTTTTGAAATAAAGCTTATTGAAATAACATCTTAAGAATTATGGAAAACACTATCTAGAGAATTACGGAAGAACCTGGGAGATGAGACTAACGATACATCTCAAGTTATTTTTTAAATTTTTGCATGTCATTGCTGGAGAGACTTAATTATTTGAAGAAAACTGTGTGTACTCTGCTTACTGCTTATGGTTTTTCATGTCTATATAAGAACAATTTTCTCATTTGAAAACTGTTTTGAGTCTTAAAAGAAGTTGTTTAACAATTGAACTTTTAAAGTTGTGTGTGTCAAATTGAAAGTCACAAATTATACCTCTTATATCGTGATATAAAGCAGAGCGGTACAGAACAAGATTGGTATTTAAATATTTATTTTTACTTAACTATATTGAAGGAGTATGTATCTTTAATGATGATAAATAATTTAAATGATGCAAATTAAATACATAATAAAACTCTAAATTTGTATTCTTAACCTCTATTCCCTTACTCTACATGCATTGCCTGCGGAATTGAATTGTTTAAAATATTTTCTTCTGTGCGTACTCTGAATCCTAATGATATGTAGCGGTATCATCTATATAAGCCAGTAATAGCCTCCGGACTGAAGTGATCATTTTGTTCTAATGGTATGTTACGTGCTTAATGAACCGAAGTTCGTGGGTTCTGTCCTCCGAATAAGCCCACCACTTCAATGATGACCCTGGCTGAACTAAGAAAAGTCCAACCTACTGATCTGCCGTGGCGCCATCTACCCGCAAAAAGGGAAACCAAAAAACTCGTCAGACTCACTTGACTGAACTCCTCCTATTATAGCAACAACTCACACGCTCGCCACAACAACTGTATCGTTTTTTCGTCTATCCACCGACGCACTGGCGGTATCATCTATATAAGCCAGTAACAGCCCCCGGACTGAAGTGATCATTTTGGTCTAGTAGTATGTTACGTGCTTAAGAACCGAAGGTCGCGGGTTCTGTCCTCCAGATAAGCGGATAACTTCAGGTATATTGGTTTGGCAAACACAGCTACAAGGTTGCCACCTCTATGTTAAAACTTCAATAATCTGTACCGTAAAATTTTAAGTAAATTTGCTTAGTGTGATTGTGCAGTTGAATATATTCAATTGTGTGTGTGTGTGTGTTCAAAAATAATGGAATACAAAATATATATTAAATTTTAATTGTTCTCTTGCCTTGTATATTCGATTAAGTAAAATACACAAAATAAAATAATAGAAAACACACAAATACTAATAAGTAATATTATAAAAAATATTGATTGTTTATTACAAAAATGTTATCGTGCTGGTAGAAGTTTTGGTGTTTTTTAATGGACGATGAATTTCCTATTTAAAATTTTTTAGAATATTTTTTGTGAATTGTGAGTGGCACCGTAAAAATGTCGTTCAATAGTAAAATTTTTCATGCACTCTTGTAAAATTTTCAGTTATGTAATATACTGTAGATGCCATATAACTTTCTGGGAAATTTTTTGATCATTCAAAATTATGAGTCCATTCCGAAATAACGCTTTGCTAAATTTTTATTATCTAATAATTATCAGAGTTTTCTTTTATTTTGCAATTCTTATATTTATGAAATTCATGCATTTCAGGTAATTGGAAAGGAAGAATTTACGCTCTGTTCGGTTTTCATCGCTACGACGCTATAAGTATTAAAGATGCAGTCCGCTTGGCTGGGCTTGACTTTCTGGTGGTATTTTCTGCCGTGGGTGTTTTTGTGGCTGTCGAAAAACTCCAGAGCGTCCCACCACCAACAGAAAATCAAGAACTAGTCGACGGGGATGTGACGAGAAAACCTGTGCGGCGACGCAAGAAACGAAAATCTGAAGTTCTTTTTTGGACGGGAGAGACGTTTGTGCTTTTTTTCTTAGCGGGGGCTGGCATTCTGCACCCCTCTCTGTCTTCTGCGGTTTATTTTTTAATCTTTTTAACTGTCTGCACTTGGCTCTCGTGCAATCGAAAGATTGGTAGGAAATACCTATTGACCAAAATACCTCTTTTAATCTATTGTGCTGTGCATTTTGTTAGTGTGTATTTATATCAAATAGACTTTGTTCAGGACTATATTCCACCTGAAAGCCTTTCTGCAAGGTA
>BMAV01018868.1:33769-59916 GCA_019973955.1 Trichonephila inaurata madagascariensis
AAAAATATTCCGAATTTCATATAAATTTGTTTCCTTGTGGCACATGGTACATATATTAATTACACAGTATTCTTAAAATTTAGAAACGTTCCATTAATATGTGCTTTTTTCCTTTTTTATATTAAAATAAATATCCATTCTCTATATTTTACAGTAAAAATGATCAAAAATTGTAGCGGTATCGTCTACATAAGCCAGTAACAGCCTCCGGACAGTAGTGATCATTTTGGTCTAACGGTATGTTACGCTCTTATTGTACCGAAGGTCGCGTGTTCTGTCCTTAGATAAGCACGCCACTTCATTGGTGACCCTTGCTAAGTTAAGAAACCTTCTGAACTGTCGTGGTTCCATCTATCTGCAAAAATAGCAACCGAAAACTCGTCAGATTCACTTGACACAGCTAGCAAACGACGCAACTCCTACAATTATCGCTCGCAATAACAACTATATCGTTCGTTCGCCTTTCTACCAACTCACTGGTGGGAGAGTATTGTAGCGGTATCATCTACATAAACCAGTAACAGCCTCCGGACAGTGGTGATCACTTTTGTCTGGTGGTTATGTTACTCAGCTTTGGATTCATTGATCACTGGTTTAGTTCCCTCGGATATTCACCTCCACAATACGGAACATATTTTTCACCAGAAAAAATTGATTTATTGAAAGAAAAGAGAAGTGCAATGAAATATACTACTTTCTATAACGAAGTTATATTGTAAAATTAATGTTGAGTCATTTATGTGTCTAAAAGTTCCAGATTTTGGAAGGGTACATTAAAATGTTAAAAGTATACATATGCCTTTTCTTTCTATCCTTTAATAAAGTGTTATTGTATTTAAGTGTATAGCATCTTTTAAAAATACCTCTAGATAAGTGTAATTAATTCCTCATTTTTTTTCATTTTTATTTAGATTACTTGGTCTTCCTGATTTTGTACATCAAAATTGTACTGTTCCAGATCCTCGTACTCTTGTCTTTCAAGTTCACTCTTGGACAGTTTATGCCAGTCCATTTTTTGTCCTTGGTTTATACTGTTTACTGTCCCTCATTATTAGGAAACAATTAATTGCTCCTGTAAGTTAATACAGTTTTTTTAAAATATAAAATCAATTAATTTTTGTCCATAGTTTTTATTATTTTTAAAATTCTACTTTAAAAGTTAAATAAAATGTGTGATAATTACATTATTGAGTTAGAAGGAGATTTATTTACTAAGTGTTTTTTTTAATGTTAAAATATTCATTGTCTCAATACCATTTTAAGTAATTCCAATTATATCTTTCTTATACTTATCAATTAAAATAATAAACAAAAACTTGGTTTTATTAAAAATGTAAATAATATATAAATATTCCAATATATTTTTGTAATTGTTTGCCCTATTTAATACTAATATATATTTATTTTTAATTAATTGGCAGCCCATAGACGAATGTAAATATGAACCATCAATGTCAAGAGGTGACTCAAAACAAAGTTCTCAATATTCTCAGGGAAGTGTTAGAAGGAGAAAATCATCCAGACGAATAGCTAGAGGCGTATGTTGCAGTAGTATACTTTTTACTTATGTATACATTTATTATTGTTAATTTATGAGTAATTTTTTTTTAGTGCTTGTGGTTGTATGAGAAATTTTCTGCGTACATGATAAATTAAGCTTCTTTTTTAACATAGAAAAAAGTTAACACATTTTGATGTCAGGTAAAAGTTTTACTATTAAAATAAGCATTTTTCTTTTTAAATTTAAATATTAATTTTAAAAAATGTTCAAAATAGATGATATGCAGTTTTTAATTGTTAAAAAAGTTCTTTAAATATCACTATTTGCTTAAAAAATTTGTTCTATTGGTTAGGGGAAAAAAATGTTTTTAAATGTAAATTACTTTTTTGTATTTTAAGTGTTAATTAAATTTTTAAATGTTAATTATTAAAAACTGCTTTTATTTTCTAAATTATTTAATTCATTTTTCATCTAGAATATTTTTATCCTGTAATATTTTTTTATAACTGTTATTGCATGTTTAAAAATGATATTTGGTATGTGAATATTCTAACCTTTAATTTTCAATTAATAACCTCATGTTGTACCAAATCTGTATTCAATGGCATAACTTCTAATGACAGTTTTAACTTATATCATAAACAATTTCCTTACTTATTTGAAGAGAATTCAATCAGAATGTTTAATATTAATGATAAAATAAATATATTTATTCATTATTAGTAGAAATTTTTATTTTATTATTTAACACATTCTTCCTTGGTGTAATATAATAACTGATTATTATTTTTTTCTTATCTATTATATATTGTAAGACTCCATTTTCTCTAATATCCAATTTTCTAATCTCATCATTAAAATATATTCTTAAAAAACATTGTGTGTGAAACTTTTTTATTCTGATATAAATTCTTTATTTATAGATATTTTCATTTGTTTTTCTGATGGTATAGTAAGAAATTTTTTAACTTATGAATTAATATTTTTATTTGTTATATGAATTGAAGGTAATAAGAAATACAGTTTCACTTTTTAAATTTTAGAGCTATAGTAAGTTGCATCAGTTTTCATATTCTTGTACAATACTTAAAAATTAAATTATTGCAGTTAAAAAAATTTAAAAATAAATTTTCACTTTTTTTTATAGTTAACCAAATTATTTTAAAACTTTTCTGTCTTTTAATAATAACTGTAATTATTTTGGTAATATTTTTTCAAAATATTTATTGATATTTATTAAAATTGCTTATATGTATTTAAATATATATAAATGTTTTTCCAAAGTATATAAATCTATACTTTTATTAAACAAGCAAGACGTATAATATCTCTTTCTATTTCAAATTTTTTTTTTTTTTTTTCAAAAATCTTGGAATTTTATAGAAAGTAAATGTTATATGGTAATGCCAAATTATTGGGAATTTTTTAGTCTGAAACCACTTCTTAAATGTTCTGTTAGGTATGATAATAGGGAGTGAGTATATTGATAGTAATCTCACTATACTGTATCAACATACCTAAATCCGTTAACATGGACGAATATGTTTTCTCCTTTTTTTCAATAAAAAAAGGGAGAAGTAGACCCCTCCCCCCTCTGCAGACCTCTCTGAGGGAGGGAGGGGGTTACATTCTGAGAAGAGCATGTAGATGAAAGCACAGAAGAATAATTTCTATTTGAAATGTTTTGGTCTATGCGGGGCAGGTTAACGTTCCCCTTTGTGTATGCCATGGAGGGGGTGGGAGAGAAAAAATATATACAAGTTTTCTTTTAACTGACCCCAATTAAAGATGCTCATTTAATACCTTGTGTACTATTGACTATGTGAAATGATATTCACGTATTATGAATGTTCCTAAGATTGTTCATGAATAGTTTGTTTGCAAGATGTGCTCAGTGAAAAATATAGGAAAGAATAATGTGAATTCAGAAATTGTTCTTTATTTATAAAAACTGCTTGCCATTTTTAGTATATCTGGTTTTTTGAATAAGTATACTTGGATGGTGTTATAATTTAATCATTGCAGTGGCATATACTTAGACTTCTTTTTTTGGAGGGGAGGGGGGAATGCCAAAAATGTAGTCTTTATATTATAATTATAAAAAATATATATATATTATTAGACTTGTGAAAGGGGTGGGGGTTGAACCTCAAAACCCCAAGCTTTCTTTTGACTTAAAAAAATTCTGTTTATTTTATTTTATTCTTTTTAAATCAAAAGAAAGTTTTCTTGCATGCTGTATTTTTTATGCTTTTCTAATATATACTTCAGTAATAATTAAATTAAGCTTATTAAAGTAGTAAACTCTTAGATTTAGTAGATTTTTTTGAAAATTTCTAGTTTTTTTTAAGTTAGAATTTGGCTTATTCTAAAAGTATATACAGGAATTGTATATATTTTTGTAGCAAATTTGCATGTTGTGAGATAACACTTTTAGGAATTTCTTGAGTGATTATTAAAAGTTTCAATATCAAATACTTTTGTTATTTCTTGATATTGTTTAGTGGTGTACTTATAATCGTGATATCTTGTGTACTTGTATATTTCACATGTTTAACTTTTATTGTCTCGATTTCTCTTGTTTCTGCATGCCTAACTACCTGTGTTGCACGTTAATTGCTTTCCTGGTTGCACATCTGCCTGCACCCTGCTTCTTCCCATGGTTAACTATGCCTAGCAGCAAGAAGAAAGATCAAGAGTAGGTAGAACTTCTTCTGTAAGAAAAGTAAGAAGAGATGGTATATTTTAAGTGTGCTGTAGTTCTTCTTTAGATGGGCTTTTCATTGCATTTATAAATGCTTGAATGCTTTGCTTGGGTTGATTTTCATTCATTCTTATTGATCTTTTGAGTTTAAACTCTCTCGATTTCATTTCTTATCTTTTTTATAGCTTTATTCATTTTAATAAGCATTTTGTTATTATATATTTTCTGAGAAAAGTTTTACAATTTTAAGCAAAAATATGGGGTGGGGGACTTATAAACTTGAACAGCAATTATACTGTTGCACTTAAAATTAGTTTAAATAAATTGCATTTTCATGCTGAGAGTATAATAAAGCTTAAAGTAATTAATAAAACTTGCATTTTATTTTATTCTAGACTGGAAAAACAGTTTATTTCATATGACACTATCTGAGTACTATTGCTCTTTATGCATAGTCACATTCATCATATTTTGTTATTTAACTTTATAAATCATTTTGTATTTGAAATGAATTTCACTAAAGTGTTACATTTAAAAATTTATGCGTCAAAACTTTTCTCAGCAAAATGTTTGCTTTTATGCAGTTGTATATTTAGGTATTCTTTTTGCTTAAAAATAAATCTGTATGCCATTTTCATAACTCATTATCAAGTCTTTTATAACTGTTTGCTTGAAATGACTTTTTTTCTCTGCTAGGAGCTTTAAACTCTATTATATAGAGAAATAAAAAAGATGTTTTTGAAGGCTGTTTTACTTTAAATATTTAGTTAAATTGTACAGACGTAATCTATATTACATTCAAAGAAAGTGCATTTGCTAAACTTGTCTGATAATCCAATTTCTTTTTAAAATGATTTTAAATTTCACCTAAATAAGACTAGTGGTACCATTTGGTGTCACATATTAGGGGAGAAAAAGTATTTTTCTAAAACAAATATAAAATGTTTCCATTTTTGATAGTAAAGGATGCTTTATGAAAGCGTGATGGAAGTCAATCAGGAATTTTTTCAATTAAGAAATTTCCAAGAGTTTGTACTTGACCAGGGAAAGAATCCTGTCTGTTAATTCCGTCCTTCCTGGGTTAAGTCATTCAGGACCAGGAGATTTTTCCTGTTAAGCCTAATTCCATTTAAAAATTCATATAAAGTCATTACTGTAATTAAAATATGCCAAAAGTTGTATAGTTTATAATCATTCCAAGTTCAAATCATACCGGTGTGATCATAGGACTCGGAACAGGGAAAACGCAATCTTGCGTGTGATATGGAGTTTCCTGAAGTGATCACATATATGTGATTGTAGTCCAGAATGATAAATTAGAAGTTTGGAATTTTGAAAAAGTGAAATTCTTAGTTTGCCCTCATTCCATGTGTTTATTATTTTATTGGCTAAAATTGGTAATATTATTATGCAGCTGATTCAGTATTTTTTGTACATTGTACATATAACTGAAAGGTAAAAAGGGATGCTTTCACCTTTTTTTAAGGTATGTTTGTGAGTTATGGTTCATTCATTTTTCATGTTCTTTCTTGGAAAGTTTATTAATGAATACATCAGTATTTAAAAGGTATTTTTCTTATTTTCCTAACCTAATCTTGTAAAATTGTTTTTATAATTAATCTTAAACATATTAATTTATACAGTTAATTAACATATATTTCAAAATAATTTATTTAAATTACTCTTAACAGTGGGATTGATTAAACTGTAAAAAAAAATACATTATATAACAGAAAGATCAATTAAATGTATACTTTAAATATTAAAGAATGGAGATTAGGTCATCCACCTCTAAAGTACAATTATATGAATTTCTGTTTTAAATATGTGGTAGTGTTGAATTGTGTAGCTTATTTTTTGTTTTCCTCTGTTTTGATGTTTGTAGCATGCTTATTTATTAATCATGATTAATTTTTTAATATTTTTATGTTAACATCCTTTCCTTGATTATTAATAAGCTGATGATTGCATTTATTTGTACTAACTTTTATTAACCATTTTGATATGTTGTGCTGTGCATTTTCAGGAATTTAGATGTTCCCTTTGTATGGTTTTATCCTACCTACCTGTAGTGTACTAATACTTCTGGGGTGATGGACCATTTTTTGAAAAATAATTTAGAAATTTGATCTTCAGCACATTGTTAATAAAATAAAATTTTTGATATTTTTTCACATTCGTGTTTTTTATCTTCTGATGTACTTTTTATTCCATTTCGTGTTTGATATTTATGCTGTGATATATATGTTTTTGAATGCATTGGAATGTGAGATAAAAATGAATATTTTTGATAAGACAAATTTATATTTTTAAAATGAAGTATTAGAGAATTGATGTGTTTTAGAACTTTAAATCTCTTTAACTTTTTTTATTGCTGCTTCACTGGAGTGTGTATTACAGCAATTGGTAAAGTTTCTATTTATATTATTAAGTGTATACAGTATCAGAATAACATGTTACAATTTGCAAGCAATTTATCTAGATTTTAATATCATTCTTTATCTTAAATGAAAGTTATCTACAAGCACAATAATTTTTAAAAAACTTGCATGATTTATTATGAAGTCATAACTGAGTTTTTTAATTATAAGTTTAAATTTTGAAAAATCTGAAAAAATTTGAAAAGTGATAAAAGATTGAGTATTTTTTTGTTTTGTTTTCAACATTTTCTACAAGTAATAAAATAGGATATATTTTAAAGTTTTATTAAGCTAAATGTATATTTTTTCATTTAAAAATTATTCGATATGTTTAAGTTCAAAGAATTCCTTGTGTTAAATATATTTTATGCAGTAAAATTTTGAAATTTTTATTTAAAGATATTGTAAGCTAAGTATAAAAGTTCTTCAGTTGTTTTTCTAGGATGCTATTTTATTATTTTTAAGTTAGTATTTTTAAGAAAATTTTTTATAAAATTATTTAATTTTATACTTTAATATCATAATGAAAAACCATTATTCATATTTTAATTTGAAACAGATGAGCTCTACAGATTCTTCATGTCCCTTTTTTTTACAATGATTTATAATTTGTTTGATTTTTTGTATTATCTTTTTAAACAATGTAGTTTTGAGGAATACAAAAGCTCACTATTATGATTTAAAATTTTGTAAAAGAAATTTTTGTTGAAATTCTTATATGAACAATAGTACATGACATTACATATAATTCTAGCTTATAGTTTAAGAAAAGAAATATACCAAATGTAACAATATTTAAATAATGAGACCTCATCAATTTAATAGACCATCAGTACCATAGTATTTATTTTTTGCTACAGTTTTATTTGAAGGTGTTTTTTTTCCCTTTCAAATTTCTGTTTATTGTATAATCTAAAGATTTAATTCCTGTATGCTTTTCTAGTTGTTAGATGAAGACCATACTGGACGATCATATAAGACAATTGAAAGTGGAGAGGCCGGTGCAAGAGAAACATTAGCTGTTGATCCTAATGGAAGCATCATCTGGACAAGTGAAAGTGATATGCCAGAAATTGCTGTAGAGCCATTAGAAGAGGAGAAACCTCCTGTGTCAAAGAGTTTTGGCTCTAAACTAAAGAAAGTATTTAATCCTATTGTATCTGCATTGAAACTAATTGCAAAAGGAAGTTACATTGCAACATTGATTGTTATGATGGTAAGATTTTCTCGTGCTGATTAAGGCATTAAAATTTTTATTCTGTATTTTTTTTCTTTTTGTAATGGTTTCATTTAGAAGAGGCCTTTTGTTTTGAGATAAATGAGAGAAATAAAATTATAAACACAAATTTTTTTGTAGACTTTTTTAATGAAAGAATGTATTTTTAATGTTTTTTCAAAATTTGTAATTTTTATTTAAAGCAAATTGTAAAAGATCTGTTAGAGATATTAAGTATTTTATTATTAAACTGGATTATTTGTAAAACAAAATTTCCTTTCAAAGTTCTTTAAGACCATTCATATTAAAAATCATTTTTCAGCTTGTAAATTCGATTTGTAATTATTTTTGTTTGAAGTTAATTTCAAATTAATTTGATTGAAATAAAATATTAATTTCTCAAATTCAAAAAATAAAAGGCATTTACATTTAAATATTCAAATAAAATAACTAATAAAATTTAAATGTAAAAGTATGGTTGCATGTTTTGAAATGTGAAGAGAAGAGACATGTTTTTCACATTATAAATTCACTTGTTAAGCATATCCTTTGTTTAATTTAAAATATTTTTTGCATATTTTAATTAAAATGCTATTTTGGCAAACTAATATTAGAAATAAAATATGAATTATGCAATTAAGTATTTTAAACAGTTGTTTTGACCTTCAAGAATATTAAATATATTGTTTTGAGCTTTGGTGTGGTCTGAAATAAAAAAAGCAAAAAGGGGGGAAAAAAAAAATTAATAATATATTTTTTATGTATTTTTATTTATACTTTCTTTTTTTATTTCTCATAGACTTGGAGTATAACATACCACAGTTGGCTTACATTTGTATTACTTCTGTGGTCTTGTATACTTTGGATGTGTCCTAATTCTAGATATGTGTGTTTAAGATCATCTCCAGCTCTAGTGTTTTATGCTGAATGCCTGTTACTTCTTCAGTACATCTTTGGACTGAATTTAAATGAATATGAATTGCCATCTAAAAATGTTGCTCAAATAGGATTGGTCAAATATGGCGATTTATCATATCAGCCATTAGCCATAAAGGTAATTTATCTTTTCATCATGAAGTAAACTTTTTGATTAATCAAAACAAATATTAATATGCAAGAGTACTAAATGAACATTGTTTTGTAATGTTATTTTGATCAAAAATCTTTATTTAAAAAAATATATATACATTTTTATTAGAAGTAAAAGATATGTATTTGTTTCTATAAATAAGAGTCAGATTCCTTTTTGAATATAATTTTTTGACAGTTTTATTATTTATAAATTTCTTTCAATTACTAAATGACTGGCAAGTTTTATTTAAATAATTCTGTATAAACTATTTTGAGAGATACTTCTAGCTTTATATTAGTATGTATTGAAGCATTTTGTTTTTGATTAGAATTTGTAGTGTCTTTCAACACATTACCCCCCCCCCCCTGTATCACAGTACATTGAATGTTTTCTCATTTTGTTACTATAGATGCTGTACACTGTCATGTTTTGGATCACCATGCGGCAGTTTTTTGAGGAAAGACAGCAGTCGAATGAAAGAAACATTGCTGAAGGTCTGACGTTGGAACCTTTTAACATTTCTTATAACACTGCCACCCCTGCATGTCCTAGACCATGTATGTCTGTTTGCGTGAATACTTCCTTACATTCTTCCCACACATTTCATTGCACATATTTCAAATTTACTTTCTTATTGTATGCTCAATGTCTTGCTCTGATTTTCTTTTTTTGCACCCACACTCTATATTTTCAATAAAACTGTAATTATTTATTATTTTTGCTGAAAATTATATTTTTTGCCACTATTTTCTTTGTTATTAAATTTCATTACTTTGACTAAGGAATGAATGAAAGAAATTACTTTTTAATTTTGTTTTGGAATAGATGAAAATAACTACTTTTGGATGTTTTATTTTATTAATTTAAGAATACATGTTTTGTGTTGAGAACCATGCACATAGAGCATTTGGTTTAAAATTGAAAAATGTTTAGAATTGAAATAATTATGCAACTACTTATTATCACAGTTATGCAATGGATTTTCTTTTATCTTAATTTAATGAAATAAATTGAAATTTGTCAAATTATATATTGTGTATAAGATAATCAGTGGCTTAGGAAAACATGACAGCAGGTTCTTTTTTTAAATATTCTGCATCTGAGTCTTAGTATTAAAATTACAAAAATAAAAAAAAAATAATAAAAAATAGTTTTAACAAGATGTTAACAAGAAGATAATTTTAATGCCTTAAGTGCCACCAGCATATATATCCGTCTTACTCAACTGGTGGGTTATGTGCTCCAGATGGATATGTCCATCCTTCTGAAATACATTGTGCTGCTATCAGTAAAACTATCCCAAAGGTTTTGGAATGCAATAAAAGGACGTTGATAGTACTTGTGAAGGATTTACTTATTCCAGTGAAAAATGTGCTTATTTCTGCCTTTTTTTTCTCCCCAATACATTTCACATATGTACCTATGTGAAAAACGATGGCACTGGGGTGTGAAACGCTTAACTTTTTAATTGGCAGTAAAGGGGTTAATAATGTGTTTGGTACTCAACTTGAAACTAATATGGTACTAACATGAAATTAAATATATTGAACAGTAAATTATTGGACATGAAATAAATCATCAGTTTATTTGATAAGATTAATTACTGTCAATGGCATATAAGGAATTATTAACATTAATTTTTAAAATGTGTTTAAGCAATTTCTTGCTTAAACCAATGCAGCTACCAAATTTAGTCTATTTACACTTGAATTCCTCATGTTTTCACTAAGGGATTATTTAAATTGGTTATTCATTACATTCAATTTTTTTTTTATTTGAGGAAGGTAATTTTTTGTTAAGTTTGATGTTTTTACTCTTAAGTATTAGAAAAATGTTTAAATATTCTCATATAAAACATTCATCTTTATTTGTTATATAATGCATCTGGTTCAGCTTTGTAAATGAGTTTCTTAACTTGTGCTTATTGTATAAATGCAATCAAGTTGCTTTTAATGAACAAATATATTCATTTAAATTCATGTAGGGTTTTTTATTTTATTTTGTACTTACCAGCTGATTTTTTCCCCCCCAAGATTCATTTTTTCCCTGTAATTCTTTATTGCTGTCGTATATTTTGTTTATATTTATTGTCAAATTTTTATTTCATTTATAATATCCATCTAATTTATCAATCTATTGTTGATAAAAATTCACTATTAATGGCTTTATTATGTTTATTTAAATTTAAAATAATTTCTTGAAATAATTTTCCAATATGTTTTCTTATTTTAGCCATAAAAAGACACTTCAGCATCGTACCCTCTGTGACTTCCCCTAATCCATACATTCGTGTAGTGGCTGAAACAGTATCAAATTTATTAACTAAATATTGGATTTGGATTGTGGCAACTATGTTAATGGTTATTTCACTTGGAGGACAAGTAGTTGTTGTTTACAGGATTGTTTACATGTTCCTGTTTCTGTTTTTTATCTTAATGTTTCAAGTAAATATTATTTTGGTTATTTAGTATTGCATTGTTAAAGTAATAATTAAAAACTCATTTAAATCCTTTTATGCAGGTATTTTATGAAGAATTATTTGTGTATTATATGCAAAAAAAAAACCTTTTTTATAATTTTGAATATGTTTAATCTGTATTATTCAGGAATTGCATTAATTTCATTGTTTTCTAGACAAATATATTATACAGCAATTAAAGTTAACTTCAAATTTTATAAGAATTCATTCAGTTATTTTCCCAGTGTTTAAAATTATGAAAATTCATTATAGAAAAGCATTAAGTTGTGTGATTTAAGCGTTTAAATTCATTATCTAATTATGTCATTATATTCTTTTTCTCAGTTTTCATATCAGCTTTGGCGAAGAATAATGTATGGGTTTTGGTTGACTGTGATTGTATTTTCCATGCTTGTTCTCATAATTATATATACTTATCAGTTCAAAGATTTTGATTTGTACTGGGAACGATACCTTCATGTTTCTAAAAGTGTGTAAGTGAATTTATTGATTTATCATTTTCTTACTTGTGAAATATTTTTAATATTTAAAGAAATCCTTGAATAATGTTCAAGAATTTGTAGTACTACATTGTTATCTAATATTTTATAAAATGGAAAATTTATGAAACTGTCACATTTCATTTATTTGCTTTATTTACTCTGTATTTATCTCATTAAATTTTTTTTATATATTTCTTTTACTATATTATCAATTACCTAGAAACTAAGTATTCTTTTTTATATATCTGGAAAATTTTAATGTAATTTAATTGAACTTTTTCATTTTAAAATTGCTTGGGTTTTTTTATTTTTAAAGTTTTAATATAAAATTAAAAGCCATTGTTTTTCTTATTTTATACTTCAAAAATGTTTTTTTTTTCTTCTACATTTTTCCCTTTCCATAATTTCTTTATAGACAAAAGGATTTGGGCTTAGAACTGTATGATTCTGATACTGGTACACTATTTGTGAAGTTACTTACGCCAACATTTTTCTTGATCATTACTATAATCCAGCTACATTATTTTCATAAGGACTTCCTTCTTATTAGTGATATTCATTACCGGTGAGTTTAATATAATTTTCAAATAACTTGACACTGTACTGCCTTGACTAACTATGAAAATTTTAATTAAAAAATTATATTTGAGCTCCAGTTTAATTCTAGAGGCTTATTTGTACTGTTATAGTTGTTATTAAAGTGCTTAATTACTATTTACAACTTATCTATAATTGTTACTATAACTTTGAATGTTTTTTTTTGTAACTTAGTTTTTTTGTATGGGGGAAGTTTCTATATAACTAATGGAAATTTATTGGTCTCTTAAAATGATTTTTTAATCATGTGTATATTTCTTTTTAACTGTAATTGATCTTCAAAAGTTTTAAAATATGTATGTTAAAATGGGTGTAATAGGTATTTCATGATAGTAATCTACTTTTAACATAATTTTTATCACATTAATGAAATATTTATTTACTAATTTAACTGAATTGAACTCAGTGGCACAACAGAGCCCATGAGGACCAAGGCCTACTGTGCCTATCTCAATTTTTGCGACCTTGGACACTGGGGTGCATGTGCAGATGTTTCGTTCAAGTTGTCAGTCTGACATGAAACATCCAATGTTGCAGTTCCCAAGCAAGCTTGGTACTCATTTATTGACCCACTGAAGGGATGAAAGGTTGAGTCGATCTTGCCCACCCTGGGATTTGAATCCCAGACCTGGGGTGTGGAAGCATGATGCACTACCACTCAACCACTGGGCTTCATTTAGTAATTTACTTTTTAAAATATAAAGTACATTTTTAAAATGAAGCTGAGCAGTGTTATATATATGTGATGAATTTAAATGCTTTTGCATTTATTTTTGTTTGTTTGTTGTAATATGTAATTTGATTTGTTTTGGAGTTCTAGTGAATACATAGGCGATACTACTCAACTCACAACAGCAAGTAATATCCCCAATGACAGTACTGAGACTCATATTACCATTGAACCAGAAAATGAAATAGAACGTCCAAAAAGTCTGGACTTGAAGAGTCCACCTAATAAAAAAGGAACTGCACCAACATCCCCTACCTCTGAGGTTGGATCTCCCACAACTCCAAAGAGAGAAGAAGCTGAGAGTAATCGAGCTGAAAGAGGTATATTTGTCAGCTGAAAACTGCTCATTATTAATTATACAATTATAAAGTAAATTTGGTGCTTTAAAGTATATTCATTAAGTTGTACTGTGATTATTTAATGTAAAATGTCAGCAAATTACAACATGTCATAGAATGTATTAACAAGATAATATTAATTGTTAGAAGTATATATATATATATATACCTTTTTCAATAAAATCGGCTGAATAGATTTATAAATAATTTATCTAATTTATTTGTATAATGTAAAGTCTTGTTTTATGCAATGGAAGCATTCTATAAAAAATACATATAAAAGAATCACACATAAAAAAACTTATCTTAAAAAATTAGGGCTATGTTCCTAATTTTAGAAATCACATAAAACCAAAGCAATGAATTAAAATCCATCTATATGTTTTCACACATTTGAATGTTTCAATTACATATGTGTTTATATAATGTATATTATAATGAGATGGTATTCGTTTTGTGATTTGTAGTTGTAGCAATTGGAAAAAACTTTTTGATATGGATCACATGATTGCTTATTTAATTTTAACATCAGGATATTTATTTTGAACATGCTTTTTGCATAGTGTAAAAGGAATTATTCTTTTTCTAGATTTAAATACAATAAAACAGGGAAAAACATAATATAAAAAACATAATCATGTTTTCAAGTGAAGGGAAAAATAAGTTATTTTTAGAAATTACATTAATGTTTTATATAGAAAAGGTTTTAATCACTTAGTAAGGGTATTATAAGCTATTATAATATTCGTTTACCAGGAATCGTAAATAAATCGGTTTAAAATAAAAAGTCTAATCCTTATAACAATAAATCACTAATAAATCTGCCGAAATATAGGTTTAAATCTTTAATGCAAGATGAAATGAGACTCATTTTTTGTTAGGGTATTTAGAATTATATGACTTAGAGAAAAAATATGTTAAGATTGGAATCTCAAGTAAATGTTTTTACATGTGTGCACAGCAGTTTTGCTTGTTTCATTTCAAATCCTTTCAAAATTATTTCTAACTTTTTAGCTTTAGTTACAGGAATTTTCATGTTAAAAGAGGGTAAGACATTTAAATTTTTTAAGGATATAGTTGTATTGAATGATAAGAATATTTTTCTAATATATTAACTTTTATTCTTTAAAAAAATTAATGTACTGCATCAAAAATAATAAAAGCTAAGTTGTTCATATATATATAACATTAAAATTAAAAAAGATTAAATGAGATAAAATACCAAATAAGATTAAAAGTTTTGTATTAGTTCAATAGTTTATAACTTGTTCACACTAAAATATATATGATTACTAAATAAAAATATAATTTTTAATGTATTTAAATTTTAGTTGAAATAAATCTTTAAACTTATTGAAAAGCAAACAATGAATAAAATTTTCATACTGGAATTTTTTTTGTTTATAAAGTTTATGAATTACAGCTTACTTTTAAAATAGGTAATGTAGCAATTTATATCAATAACTTTTCATATATTTTCAGAGTTCAGAGCTGTGAAAATATGCTTGAACAATTTATTCAGAGAAGTGCAGCAAGCATTTACATCTATCTCGGAAACCTTGTGGAGAACATTAGAAATACATATAATTAAAATTGTTTTACTATCTACATTCATTTTAGCTGCTTATGATGTAAGTAATAATTTTTGCATGAGAAATTTGTAGTTTTATAGAAAAGTATAAATAAACTGTTCTCTTCATCATATTTGCTTGAAAATATCATGCAATTAACCTTTCTTTACTTTTTAAGTTTTTTTTAATAAAGCAAAATGTGCATTCCTTTAATTATTTGAAGACTGCAACAGTTTGATTTTTATTAAATTACAAATTTGTAATTTTTAAAAACTTTTTTTTGTAAGCTCTTTTATTATTATTTTTATTTATTTTGAAATTTTGCTTAAAAATGCCTATTTTTAAGTAAAATTTTATCTTTAAAAGATATTCAGTATTAAGTATTTAAGCTTTAAAATTATATTTTTTATAGAGATATACAAAATTTAACTGTCAATCTTTTTGGTAGTAAATAATATATGTAATAAATAAATTAATTTTTACTTTTTGTATCGATTATTTTTTTATTAAATGATTGTATTTTAACTGTCCTTTTTTTCTTCTTTATTTCCTTTGGTATTTTAATAACTTATTTTTTAACTTTCAGTAAATATTTTCAAAAGAAAAACTGTTTTTTTCCCCTTCTTTAAAGAGCTATCTTGTGCTATAAAATGCGAACATTTGAAAATTATTAATGAATTTTTTATTTCCAGGTATGTGCCATCCATTTTGCTTTTGTTGTTTTTGTTATAATAGCTTTACCTTTACCAGCATTGCAAACCTTTTTTTCTCACTGTACTTCAGTTTGGGCAGCAGTTTTACTTTTATCAAAAATGATTTATCAACTGACTATTGTAGATTATTTAAATTGGCAAGTAAATTGTACGGTAAGTTGAAATTTAATTATTTATTATTATTTTTAAAGATTTTAGAGTTTTTAACTTTACATTGTGTTTGCACAGTAATGAAACTTTATATCAAGGAGGGCAAGTGATAAAAAAAAAAGTATAGGACAAATTACTTAATTGTAAGTTTAAATAGAATTATATAAAATTGTAAAGAAAATTAACATATTTTTTTGTAATAATTCAGTAATTTTCATTCTCATAAAAAAATCGCTGTGATATGTGAGTTGTAATTTGTACTCTCGCATATTAATTATTAAAATAATGGAGTTTAATTAGTGAGGTAAAATATTTTTCAATTCATACAAAAAATTTTAGTATAATCTTTTCTTTTTGATTTCCATTGTCAATTATTAAAACCTTATTCCCCATTTTCATTTGCTGACCCTGTTATTGTAATTTTGTGTTAAATGTATTTCAAGAAGCAAAATGTTTTAAGCTGACTAAAAATTTTGGAATTATTAGTTATTACTAGAATAAGAGTCGTAAAATATCTATGTATAGAGAAAAATTATTAGAATGAAAGAAGCAGTCACATTAAAAGATTATATTTCGTATATTTATAATGTTTGAACCTCTTAAAAAAATGTTTTGTATGTGTGTGTGAAGCTTATTAGTGCTTATTTGTTCATTAAAAGCTTCATAATTTACTCTAAAATTTTTCTATTTTTTTTCAGTCTGTAGCTTTTGTAAATTCTTCAACATTTCCTTATCCATTTAACACCACCATTGATAATCATGACTGGATTGGATTTAAGAGAACTCATAACTTAGCTGATTACTGCAAAGTAAGGCATTTTTTATTATCTGTTGAAATATACAATTTAAATATTAATCAAGTGTGAATTGAGTTTGTCTTTTAATGTTGAATGCAACTGATAACATTCATTTTTCTTGTAGGGATATATTGGTTTGATATTAGTTTTGACTATCCAAGCTGTTGTGAAAATAAGACAGGAAGTAAATCGAATACAATTAAATATACCTGAACCTAAAACAGGTGTTATATTTCCTGATGCTACTAGAAGTACAGCTGATGAAAATCTTTTAGAATGCCTAAAATATTTCGCCAACTATTTCTATTATAAGTTTGGATTGGAGGTAAAATTTCATATCTAGAATAAACTCGTATACTTTGATTACTAGTTACTATTTTTCATTATGCAACAAATTTATCGTCTTTTGAATTATTACAGTTTTGTTATGTCACGATGGTGGTTTGCATTGGAATAAGACTTGATGTGTTTGGCTTTTTATCAGCAGTGTGGCTTTCATCGATGTTTTTGTTGAAGAGAAGAACACTAGCAAAAATTTGGCCTTTCTATGTAGCATATCAGTGTATTGTTCTTACAATACAGTATGTTGTTTGCTTAGGTCTACCACCTGGATTTTGCATGGGTAAGATTTTTTAAAATTTATTTGTCAATTATAAACATTTAATATATTTATCATTTCTTGCTGTTCATTCTTGGAAATTATGTTCCTTCAAAAATTTGAACACCAGATTAACTATAGATTTGTACAATCATTGCTTAATATTTTTTTTCATGATCTCAAGAACTACAGCTATACTCTGTGATGAAGTTGGTTTCACAGATGAAAGTGTGATTGAAATTTTTGTTCCATCAAATACCAGCAAGTTGAAAAATAATTTTTTTTTTATTGAATCTGAACGGATTTCATAGTTTAATATTATATGATTTGGAATTAAATGCATTAAGTGCTGATTCCTCTAGTTTTGTCTTTTGATTATGATTCATTAACCTTTGTACTTTGTATTTACAGCATTTTGAATGAAACTAATCTGAACTGAAACAAATTAAGTATTGGCAGAAATTTTTGGAAATTGAAATAAAAACTAAATCTTTTCTTGGCAATTATAAGTTATGTCAATATGTATTTGAAATATGTTTCTGTGTTAATAAATCCAATGACATACTGGTGTGACAATAATATTTTCCAATAATTAAGAGTAATCCACTTTTAATTAACATTTTGACCCATACTATTTTGCACCTGCTTTTTTAAAATTTACATAGTGTATAATAAATATGTTGATTTAGAAGTTACCTTGTGATTATTCTAAATATATTAATCAAAATAGTGTAATGTAGTTTTTAAATTTGGGAAATTGAATGTGTCTATTTTTCATTTTAGAATATCCTTGGACCGAATATTTGATATCAGGATTAAGAGATTGGCTCTTCCTTCCTAATTTCCAAAATGCACCCAATGCCACAAAAGTTGTTGGTATGTTTAATTTCTTTATATATTTCATTTAGTAAATTAATAAATTGCAATTTCATTTTAGTTATTTATAATAAAGAATGTTCCAAAAGTGATTTAAAAATAAGCATTATTCTATTTTGTAATGCAATAAAATTTTAAATCAGGAAATATGTTTTTGATAAAAGTAATCCAATATTGTTCAGCTCTTTGGATATATAGTTCATGACATTATCATATTTTTATGTTTGAAGTAGTATGGTCTTACATTTTAATCAAAACAATAAATGGGGTTTTTCTTTCCTCTGTTTCAGCGGACTTTTTTCAGTTACTCTTTGCCTGTTGTCAATTATTTGTATTCCGGATTGAAACTTCACCTGTAGCTGGATTATATGAAGGTGGTAGCAATAAAGAAATAGATTTTACCCGTCCAGAGCCAAATCCAATTCCAGATTTTGTAACATGCACAAAGTATGTTGTCTTAGTTTTGACTGGCTTTGATTTTAAAAATTAATTCATGCTTATTTAGCTAGTTTCATAATCAATCGTAATAAAATAGAATGCATACTTTCTGTTGTTGTTGTTGTTGGGGCTAATGCCACCTGTCTGACATAGTCAGAACGAGGCCCATAAAATTCATCGTGGCAAGGGGCTAGAAGTACGCCTGTCGTTTTGCCTTGGCCTTGAGCACCATACAGGTGACAGTACGAATTAGCTCGGCGAAATTCCCTGGAGGGACGATAGATGGCGACACCACCTATCTCCACCTCCACAATTTAGACATGGAACTGAAGGGAAGGGAAATATTCTCCAGTCCCCTGCACTCGTGAATGAATACTTTCTAATTGTATGTAATTGTATATGAGAAAGAAGAATGCATTTAAAATGCATAAAGTTTCATTTCTACTTAGCCTTTTCTTTAAAATTATTTTGTTTATGCTATCATACTATTGAAACATTTCATTTAGAATTTGTATGAAAATGCGTAAAATTGATTAAATTTGTGAAATATTTATTGATTCCTCATAGTATTTAGTTTTATTTAATCAGATGTTTCTTTAATGTTGTATTTGTAAAGGTAAAAGACAGTAATATCTTCTTTACTAATGCCATGAATAGTTGTCTTAACTATATTCTGCAAGATTCTTTATCCTTGTTTTGAATGTAAATAATAAGGAATATTTATAATAGCTGAAGAATAATATCCTTTTTAATGCTTGCTTAATCATTATTATTTTAATTGTTCATATTTCTGGAAAAGCTTGCTTTTCCCTAATTTAAAATAATAATTACTAAAAAAGTTTTGTAAAACTGAATTAACAGACTCTTATTCACTCTATATATCATAAAAACACACACACACATGATTAATTGTTTGGTTTTAGATATTTGTGTGCACTTATTTTTGAAAAAGTTTTATTGCTGACATTCTTTGTTTTTAGTTTTATGTTAAAAATGTATTGCATTTTAATTCTGGGTTGAAGATTTATTATTACTATTCTACCTGAAATATTTGATTTTTTTTTTTTAAAAAATTTTCCAGATCAATTCTTGACATGCTGAAAGTTTTCATTTTTTATGCATTCTACTGGATTTCCTTAGCTGTTGTTTTCCAAGCTGGTACAGCCAGAATCAATCTTTTTGCAATGGGTTATGTTGTAAGCTGTTTCTACTTCCTTTGGAATGGAAATGAGTTCTATTTAAAATCTAGACCTGCATTATTGAGAATGTAAGTATTTATAACTCTTAACGTATATTGTTCATGTTTTTAAATTTCATGTATACAAATATAATTTTATTTAATTATTCTTAAAATATTTTTTTTAATGAAAACTATCACCAGTGGTTCAGAGAAATATGATTATATTCTTTAATCCACAAACAAATAAATAAAACTACTTTGCCTTTTTACGTTTTAATCACAAACATTGAAAGTTACATCATGCACACAGAACAGATAACATATGTAGAACAGAGAAAGCACAGAAGATACATAACGGATAAAAGTAATCAATCTAATGCAAGGTGAATCAGAAAGAAATTGTTGCCACTGTTCCAAGCAAGTATTTCTTTAACTGTATATTGAAACACTGGCTTGGTGCGAAAGCTCCTTCTTTCTGTTAGACAGGAGTTACAACAATTCGTTAAGTAGTTATCTTAGTTTTATCTTAATTTCTGTGTAGTTATTCTCTTGTTTTTTCATGTTTTATGTCTTTGGTTATGTTGTTTTTTTGTATCATATTTTATAATAGGGGTCTTCAACCTTTCACGCTAGAGGGTCAAATTGATAAATTTACAATGATCCACGGACCACATCAATGAAATCACAGTGATCCGTGGACCATATGACTGTCAAAAAATATTGTAGTGAGGAAATTTATATATATAAAAAAAGGGGAGGTTTGTTTTACAAGACTATAATTGATTATAAGGGGAGTTGAATCTCTCTCTCTCAAAATACTTTGCAGACCTGTTAAGTATAAAAGTCTGCCTTTTTTCCAAATTGATGAATTTTTTAAAAAATTTTATCTCAAATGGGTATTAAACATATGAGTGAAACGTTTTAAAAATCAAGAATAACAGAAAAAAATGTCTGCTTTTTGTCATAAAAAACGCCAAGGCAATTTTCTTTGAAATTGCCTCAAATTCAAATGAGGGGCCACTAAAATACCTTCAGCTGGCTATTCGTGGGCCACAAGTTGAAAACCCCTAACCTATAATATCTTACATGGGTAGTTAAGTGACGTTTTTTAAGTATATGTCTCAAATTTGTCATTTTTCTTTTTTAAATATTTTCCTCCCCCTTCCTTAATGAGAATTTTTTGTTTCAGGTGGAATATTCTATTAGCATACAATGTCACTGTAATATTGCTCAGTTGTTTGTTGCAGGTAAGTTTTTTTTACACTAAGAATACTAGTCAAATTATTTTAATGTTATTGCATTGAGAAATTTTTTCTAAAATTTTCTATTTTGCAACAGTGGTTCTCATATTTTTTTTACATGCGATACCTTTTTCAAGTTGAGGTTTTCCCATGGTGCCATACTTAAATCAAAGTGTGATTAACAAATCATAAGTAAACTTTTTCAAAATTCCACAGTACACACCCTGTACAACAGTGTATTTTCTGTCATGTACTGTTTTTGTAATGCTTTAAATAACATTCCATTATTTCATTATTATGCAGTAATGAAAGCAAACAACTTTTATAACTAAAAAAAAATGTAAAAGGTTCCAATTCATAGCAATGAACGAAAGTGCTGTAAATATTTTATGCAAGTATTATGAATTTCTCCGATTAAAAAAAACTATATTTCAGCTTGTTGGGTGTACTTATTTTGAACTACTTTGTCAAAAGCAGTGTTGGCTTGTGCAGTTGTTAGGAATCGCTTGTCAGCAGAGAGTCAAAGATGCTCCTCATAGTAAGTCAATAAAAGAAAAAAAATTGCGGAAAGTTAAAATGAAAAGAAAATCTCAAAACTGTCTTATTGTAATGTTATTTTTTCTTTTTAACAGAAGTAGCAGGCTGTAAATTTGAACCAGATCCTGGGCTTGTGTATGATATTATTTGTTTTGCCTTTCTTCTACTCCAACGACGTTTGTTTTCCAGTTATTACTTCCAGCATGTTGTTAATGAAGTGAAAGCTCAGCAAGTGTTATCATCAAGGTATTTAAAACATTATGTTAATGCTTCAATAATGAATAAATGAACTACAGCAATTTCTTTTTGAAATGGCAATATTTGTATAGTCTAGAATATATCTGGAAATATCTGAAAATATCTGGAATTCATTAATTGAATGAATTTTGCTATTGATGCCTTTTAAGAGTATTTTGAATTTTTTATGCTTCCTTTTTTAGTGTAGGAAATGTAGATTGTTGAATGGGCCTTTGGAAAAAAAGTGACTAATTTGTAAAAAAAATTTAAAAAACCACCCTCAAAAAGGTATTAATATCACATTTCACAAATTGACAGTGTATTTGGTGCTGTAAACTCTTAACATTTTATGTTCTCAGATTAAATGCCTAGCAAACATAGCCTAGAATAAAGATTTGGACTTAATGGATAACAATATTCTAATTAAATCAAAAGTTCTGATTTCTTCAAAAGTCTTTCTTTCAAAATAATTGATCAGTAAAAAGTTAAAACACTTTAAATGGAGTTAATTTTAAAGTGATCTACAAGCTTTTGTACCTTTTTATTTACTTGACTATGGCTTAGGTCAGACAATCTTTTTGCTGTTGTGTGCCGAACAAATCTATCAATATGATTCAGGGTACTGCACAGTAGGAAATATTTGATTCCTGCAGAAATGCATGCAGAGTTAGGGGATAGAGGTCAAGAATAGATGTTTAGAGTTTTATTGTATATTAATTATGTATAATTTAAAAATATTTATTTAATTAAATGTAAACAAAATATAAATACCATTTCAACATAAATAAAAGCATTAAAATTACAATTCTATTTTGTATTATATATCTTTTAAACTTAATTTTTAAAATAAGAAATAAACACACACACAAAATGTAAGTATTCCTTCAATGTAATTAGATATTTTGATGTGAACCCTTTGTCTCTGTACCTAGGTTCGTGGTAGCCTAGTGGTCAAGGTAACAGACTTGTGGCCTGCATGTCGTGAGTTTGAGTTTAGTACCTTTGAAGACCTGCCAAGTAGGAGAACGATGCATTTTAAATCTGTTGAGAGCTCAAACGCCCTCCCATTGGTGTGGTGTGGAAATAAGGAGAGGGGTTGCCAGCATGGGTGTCGTTTTCGTCATTTAACCATGGTTCAAAATTAGAAGGTTCATCACCAAAAGCCCTCGAATTGCTGAATAGTGCAATGTTAATATTCACTCACTCACTCACCTGGCCCTGCACTTCCCTGTTTTATATCATAATATCAGGGGTATAATTTGAGACTTTACATTTCACACTACTCTTAATGGACAGTTGAGTCCTAAAGAAGTAGTTTAACAACTTCTTTGCAGACTCACAATACTTTTCATATGAGAAAAGATTTGTTTGCATAGAAAGAAATGAAAGAATTAAGAAAGAATTAAAAGAAAGCATTTTTAAAAATGATCAAGTAGGTTTTATTATGTATTTGTTATTTCATATTTTTATATGGGCTCTTGAAATTCACTCTTAAGTGGAAATCAATGATAATTTCTGGAATGAAGATTTTATAATTGCCTCATTCTACTAGTTTTTTTTTAATTATGTCTTATATTTAAAATTTAATAATTTATGTAGAATTTCAAAATTGTAGAAAAGATCGGATACAATTACAATATTTTCATTATTTTAATATTTAAGTTTTATGAATATGAAGGCTTAATCATCTAACTGGTTTATTTGTAAGGTAGTAAAATAAAAACCATGAGTTTGAAACTTTTTTAATATCATAGCACAGGTGCCTTTTGTTAAATTTCAATATAAATGTTAGTAAAGTAATACTAAAGAATTCATTTCTTATATTCAAATAAGAATTATTTATTTTTCTCAATAAATGTCTCATAAGGTTGCTTAGCTATATTTTTGAAGACAAAATGCAAGATATACATATATATAAATAAAATGACATATTTTTAAAGAATATATTGAACTACTTTTGATAAATATACATTCATATTTTTATGGTAAGTTTTAAAAATACTAAGTTTATCAAAGATCATTTAAATCTCTTGTATTAAATTATTTACTACTTTTATTAATTCATAAAATATTTCAATATTAATTTGAATGACCTTGTAGAGGGGCAGAACTTATTCATGAAATTCAAATGAAAGAGGTACTGGAGCAACAAGCCAATGAAAAAGAAATTATGGAGCGCATAAAGAAAAAGATGGATCGCATACGTGCGTATCAACAGAAAATTAGAGGGGGTGAAAATATGGAGCCTGAAACTCATTTTCAAGGTATAATGAAGTACTTATTTTATTGTTTTTTTAAATTAGTTATTTAGCACATAGGCACATTGATTTCTGTAATAGACAGTTAAAGTTTCAAAAATATGTGAAAGACACTAGCTCTGATTTTTTATAAAATAGTTCTTAATGGATTTTTGTCAAAAAATAAAAATTTATTTCCTTAATTTTTTTTAAGTGTTTACTAAAAGTATATAAAACAAAATGTTGAATTTGTTTTTACAAAAATTATCTTAACTGTGTCCATAGTAAGTTTTTGCAAAAAATTAATGAAGACTTTTTTTCAAAATATGTTTAAAAATAAATTTGTGATACCATCAGTTATATCAATAAGTGTTTTTTTCCTATAATATTTTTTGGTTTTTCTTTTCTTTTTATGTTTTATACAATAAACATCCTAAAAATAAGATGTCATATACTTTTTCATATGTTTGCTATCAATATTAATTAGTTCATTATTGTTAGGAATGCTTTAATAAAATTTTTGTTTTTGATTTTAAGATTTTTTTTTATTTCATATAAATATTTTATACAATATTTCAAAACACTTTTATAACTGAAACATAATTCTACCATTTAATTTTTATTGAAAAAATTGATTTGCTTGACATTTTTTAATAAATACCTTTTTTGATATTCAATTTTAAAAGGTTTAATTAGATAATTTATGTAGTTTTAATAATGAATTTTTTGGTGGTATTGTTGAAAATAAATAAATTTTTTGTGAATTGAAATTGTTTTAAAAGTAATAGTAATAATGATATTTATTTTTATTACTACAGCAGTAGTTATCACTATTTATTAGTTTTTCTTCTAATTGGGTAGTTTATATTTTTGAAACATGGTATTAAATATTGTCTAGTGTATAATATTTTATATGTATAAATAATTAAATGCATTATATTCAAGCAAATATTTTAATTAAATTGATTTAATAATATTTTACCAGTTAATTTTTCAATTAAAAAAGCATTCATTTATAGTTTGATTTTTTGGCTAAAATATTTGAATTTTTTAACTACTTGCTTGGTTGCAAAGAAACAAGCCTGTATTTATTAAAAAAAGAGACCAGATTGAGAAACAAAATATTCATTTAATTTTTTTTAGGAGAAATTTAGTTTTTGTGAAAATTTAAATGATTAGTGATAATTTCTTAATTGATACTTTGTAAAACCACTTTTTAGTTAACACTTAAATTACAGAGTTAATTAATTTTTCAAGGACATACAACAGAGAGAGAGATAAAAACTTATTTTAATTTGATGGAAATCATTACATTTTTTTTTAGCTTTGAGGTTATTAAGTATTAATTTTGAATTGGTCTTCAAATCATTGAATACATTCTATTTAGAAACCTATTCCTTGAAGAAAAATGAAGGATTTGAAGAACATGCATTAAATATTTATTTTGAAATGCTGAATTCACGCTTGAAAGGTATTTTATCTGGCATGTGATTCAAGGCGTGTAACTAATACTGTGTGATATAAGCTTCTCTTTAAGTCATAGATCCTCTTTGGAGCGTTTTTCTTTTCATAATTGAATTTGCATGATTTTCAGCTGAGTTTTTCTTGATTAATCATATCTTTTGCTAAAAGGAAATTTTTCAAAAGCATTTTTGATATTGAGTATAGGAATAGAAAATCTTGGATATAAGACTTAGGATATGTAGAAATGTTTGTATCAATCATAATGCTATGGTGGACTTTCTGTCTCATTATTATGTGTATATGTTAATTTTTTTGTGTTTATTTAAACATTCTTTTATGAACAATCTTACCTTTGAATATGTATTATTTATGTAAAGAAAAAATGAATTAATGCAATCGTTTTTTGGAACACGTATTTCTGAAAAAATGGAATAAACATATTTAAAAATTTCAAAGAAAATTATGATTTTGATAGTTACATGCGAAGTAGTAAGTTTATTTTGTATTATAGTAGTGGTATATAGTGTAGTAGTAGAGTTTTACATTATATATTATTTTGATGTCATAGG
>BMAV01018868.1:60316-210684 GCA_019973955.1 Trichonephila inaurata madagascariensis
CCCTGCTATAAAGTGTATGCTCTGAAATGCCTTTTTGTTAGTATGTATTCATATTTATAACCCACCAGAAGATTGGAGATCTATTGTTCAGAGACGTTCCTACTTTTACACTTTTATCTTCATTCTACTACTAATATTTTATGCCTATTCTCTGGATCTAGCCACTGATTACTGTTCTTACTCAACCCCAACATATTCGGAAGCTGCTACACCAAGAACTACTGAACCCGAAGAAAGAAATCTGACTGCTACACCCCCTCCACCTACAATTTCCCCTGGTTCTGCTTTTAACACACAATCACTTGATGCTTATATGGAACCCAAACTTAATGTTGGTGGTTCACACCCACACCATCCTCGAGCTCAAACTCCAACTGAAGATTCATATCCTGTGTTTTCGCCTCCTCCATATCCTGCTGCATTGGATGCCTTGCAATACTTGCCAGACTATCTCCAAAATTGTGGATATGGTTCACTGTTGTTGACAAGATATCCCTATCTGCTACGCTTTCAACGCCCACGTTCAGCGTCGGCACCTTCGACTCATCATGCATGTAATAATTGCGATCGCTTCACCGATTCAATAACAAATGCCACCCATGTATTCAAAATAAACAATATTTTTTTACCCTGTTATGGGGTTGTATTACAAGTAAAATGAAAGTTATTATTAATAGTAAAATAAATAACTAAAAGAAAGTTGAAGGGAAAGAAAAATTCTGAAAACTTAAAACTATTTTAACTGTAATAAAAGCATATATATTATAAACAATGAACAGATTATTGTCAATGGGGGGAAAAGCAACTTATTTGAAGTTCCAGATTATTATTTTTTTTTCTTTGATGTATAACTTAAAAATTTTAAACTGCATCTGTATAGTTTTTGTTTTAGTTGCAAAGCTTGTAATATAATTTTCTTTAAGTGTTAGCATTGATATCTATAATTCTTGAATTATATTTAGTTATAAATTTATGGATGTGGGTTTTGCAGTGATGAAATGTTTTCTTGTAAAATACAATCGCAAATTACTGAAGTGATTCTGACTTTGTCCACATCATGTTCAGAATTTCTAACAGTTTTGCATCATAAGACTCTTTTAAAAATTGGTTGTGCTGTGAAAATAAGGATCGATGCATAAAATTGTCATTGGCCCATTTTCATTTTAATAAAGATGAGTAAATTTTGGAATTCATTTTAGATTGTTATTTGAATTTACAAATGCTATAGACTACTTAATTTATAATAACTGAGATTTCAGAATAGACTATATTGTGAAAATATTTATTCGTTTTCATGACTATCATGCACTATTTTATTTAAATAGGTAAAATGTTTGAAGAATACTTGAGTGGCATTTGTTTTGATTGTAGTATAGATCCGTGCAGCCACCTTCTTCTCTTCTTGAATATTTCTAATTCTTCTACTCTCTGCAACTTTATTTTTGCTTCTAGATTCTAAGACTTTTCTATGTAGTGAGCAGTGACTCTCTCCAATTCTTTCTCGACTTTGAAAGGAATGACCATTCATATCTCTTTATCTCAACTGTATTTCTTTCTCTTGTAGAATTCTCTATTAGTATTATATTTAATGGATGATATTAGGAACTTTTTAGTAGGTATTCTCATCTTGTCTATCTTTTAAGTTTGATTTTCGAAACTATTTTATATTTTGTTCATCTATATTTTTAGGTGGCAATTTTTTTTTACTTATTCTTTGTAAATAAGTAATAAATAGTAGATTTCTTGTAGATATTTATACAAGTGTTTATTATTCCTGAAAGGTTTTGCAGTAGTGTTGCAACTATCGTTTTGTTCATTTCTCTTCCTTTATTTAATATTTAGGTACTATAAATAGATTTTTAACTTTATTTTATATTGATTCTGAGTAGTGTTAATCAGAATTATTTTTGTTTGTAATGTCATAACCTGAAAAAAATGTTTCTCTTTTCATTTGTTTTCATTTTTAAACTTTTGGTTTTTTTTAATTAGTTTAAGTTTTTTTTTGAGATTTCTATAAAAAAAATTAGATGTCATACTTTTTTTGTGTGGAGTTTTAAAATGCATGTGAATTTTTTAGTGTGACAAAAATTAAAATTTTATCTCCTGATCACACTGCATGGATTATTTTTTGGATTTGAGTTTAATTTTTAAAAATTTTCTTATTTTTTTATTGTTAGATTGAATTGTTTTACTTATTTTTGCTTCGTTATTTGCAGCAATACGATCTGGGGATTATTATATGTTTGAAGATTTCTCAGATGATGACATAGATTTAGAATTATCTGCTAGACACAAACGTAGTGTTGATGATGAGGATGAAGATTCTGCTGAAGTTAAAGAGAAGGGACTTAATGCTGTAAGTTAATTGTTATTAATACATTGGCCTCCAAAAGTTAAGGAACAGCTGGTTTTTTGCGCCTTATTTGCAAATGAAGGAATGTAGAAACACCAAATTTGGATGACATATGTAAAGAAACAGTTATGTAAACTTCTATCTTGGAGTCAATACATAACAAAAATT
Organism: Trichonephila inaurata madagascariensis; assembly: GCA_019973955.1. Classification (NCBI taxonomy): domain Eukaryota; kingdom Metazoa; phylum Arthropoda; class Arachnida; order Araneae; family Nephilidae; genus Trichonephila; species Trichonephila inaurata. The sequence continues at coordinate 62,838 of BMAV01018868.1, forward strand.
CAAAAATGATTTACAACAAAAAAGGTAATCTCTCTGGAAAAGTCCATTCTTGGGAAAAAAAATAATAATCACAGTTTTATGTGGTAAAATGTCATAGAAACATAACAAAAATGGGTTTTAATAAGGGATATGCCCCAGCATTGAATTTCCATGCTGTCAATTAAGTTGTCGGTTACCAAAATGGGAGGCGAAGACCAGACAGAGAGTAAGATTTGTTCCAGCTCTCCTAAAGACTTTGGAGTTGGACTAAAAGCAGCAACCTGTCTACCAAGAGCTGGCCATTCCATTCACCCCAAACCAATACCCTCAAGATATTCCTCAACAATTATATCTCGGTGAGGTCGTGCATTATCATCCATCAGAATGAAGTCATTGCCAATTGCACTGGCATATGGGTGGACATATGGATCAAGGATCTCATCCCGATATCTCGCACTAGTCAGAGTTCCTCCCTGGAACACATGCAGGTCAGTGTGATCACCGAGTGAAATCCCTACCCAAACCATTATTCCACCTCCTCGGTAACTGTGTCTTTCAACAGTGCTGGATTGATGATATCTGGTGCTTCGTTGCCTCCAGATGAGTTGACGTCCTGAATTGCTCTCCAGTGTGAATCTGGACTCGTCTGTAAAGAGTACAAAAGCCCATCGCTGTCTGGTCCAGGAAACATGTTCTCTTGCACAAGATAAGCGGGGCCCTTCTCTGTCATCTGTTGAGGGGTACACACACAACTGGTCGTCTTGCATCGAGATCTGAATTGTGAAGATGCCTTCACACCGGACTAGTGGATATTCTTCTCTCTGATGCTACAGAGTGGTCTGCAACAAGTTGCGGCACAGAAATCCTTTTTTTCCTTTGGGCCAAAAGAGCAAAAAAATGGTTTCCTGCAGGCGTTGCAGCTCGTTGTCAGCCTGGAACATGTCTTCTGGACACAGATACTTCAGTTTGATATTGATTCCAGAGACAGTGGACCACACTATGAGACACATTAAGACGCCTAGCAGCATCAGCCTATGACAACCCCATTTCCATCCATCCGACTGCCATCCACCTTAACAAATCAGGCAAATGGCTTCTTTCGGACATTGCAGAACCCCACCGCCTCTTGTCAACAAATCTGCTTACAAAAGTTGTAATTCAACAAATGTTACATGCTTAATTACAAAAGCCTGATATATGCATATTTTTCGCTCAATCAGATATATCTGTTCTTTCTTATTAAAAAAAAGTAGTAGCCAGTGTTTTTGTGTAAATTTGTACAAAGTTCGTTTTTATCATTTATATAAACTATAAATTTTATAGTTACTGTCATTTTTTTTATGGTGAGCTTCAAAAAGCATGTTGTTCCTTAACTTTTGGAGGCCAGTGTACTTTATTTATTGAATTAAAAATTTACTTTGATTATGTTTGTCAGGTAGTTATATTATAGATCCATTTATATATCATGTATGAAATCATTGTTCTTTCCAGAAAAGGTTTCATATTCATCCTTCGTACCTTTAGATCTGGTAATAAAAAATTATCTTTGTAGGAGAGAGGTTAGGTATTAACCTCTCACTGTAAGTAAGCATTGTTACTATATATGTAAACATTGCATATTTTTTATGATTGAAACTGTTTTTTTTTTAATCTGAAGATTATCAAAATCTAGACCTTTTTATGAAATCCAATATTTTTTCAGACCTAAAGTATGTCCTGTAATATATATTGATTGTCAATTTTCATACTTTTGAGTAATGTCTTTAAAATAATGGTTTCACAATAATTGTACTTCATTATAATAAAATTTATACTGAGATTCTCTCTCTCTCATCATCCAGATCTGTTTGATTTAACAAAATACACAAAAATTACCTCTTAAGTCCAGAGTGCACAAAAGCTCGTCAATGTTTTACATCATTACAATCAATGCGAAGTACACTTCTAAATGCTTTATAGTGATAAGTTGATGAGTCATAAAAAATACAGTTCAGGGAGTTGTCAATGCCAATTTGAAGTGATTAGAGATTACAATTCCAGTATACCGGGATACTGAATACTGGTATTTTGAGCCATTTGTACAATTTTGTAATAACGGTATTCCCAATTTTAAATACCTTTTTTTCGGTATTTACTAGAAATTTTTAATATTGTCTCCACTATATATTCAGGGATAGCCATCATAGCAAAATAGTATACGTTTTTGTTTTTATGTCTCTCTAACGGGTGAAATTGATTTAACTGTGAATATAAAGTTGCATCGTACAATTAAGAGAAGTGACAAAATATGTGAATCATTCAAGGAAACTATACTATTACAGCTCAGAGCGATAATGCACGCGTGCAGGATTCGCAGTCTGATATGATATTCATATTATGATATAAAACAAGGTTGTAGTTGTGAAGAAAGTGCGTAATATTTCGATATTTTTTTTAAATAAGTGAGCTTGTTATTCACATTGTATTTGCTTATCCTATAGTACAACTGATACATTATGTTTTTTTAAGATCACATTTCAAAAATTTGCAATAGTATGGCAGACTGAATAGTGATATTTATACTTTTTTATTTAAATAAACAAGATGTTTCTTTACTTTTCTGTGATTCTTTATGCACTGCTATGATTTATGTTACACATTATTTTTTTTTTTTGTGATTTTTTACACTCTCTAATAAAACTGGCAAATGAAACAAAGATACACCTTTGTTTTCTTTATTTTTCTAAAATTTCTAATACCGGTATTAAAATCGGTATCCCGGTATTAAGATCTAAAAAATACCGAATACTGGTTTTGGACTTTTGGTCTGGTATTGCAATCCCTTGAAGTGATGATATCTTAGGCATTTGTTAACAGTCAAACACTTGCAACAGTTCTTTTCCTGGAGTATAAGTGGTGTTAAAGTTAAGGATCATCCAGTTTTTGTCTCTAAATGCCTTTTCTGCTTTTGATTTAAAGATGTGTTTGAAAGTTATATTGTAATGTACATCGGGGCTTTGAGAATTTTATGCTATAAGTTTCAAAGAGCAAAACAGTTCTTATAGAGCAATGAAAATTTATTGTTGAGAAACAATCCTTAGAAATACCGGATATAGCAGCAAAACTTGCAAAATAAATCCCAGAAGGACTTCAAACCTTCTACAGTCATCAGATACAATTGTCAGCGACTAGAAATACAAATACATAATGTATTCGCAAACAATCGCTCAAATGAAGCAACTTTTCAACAGCTCAAGTCATTACTGACTCTTAAATAATACTATTCACTTTCGGCGAGTGACTCCCTATTTATAATCTGCATGGATTTTCTTGAAAAATTCGCTTACGTCATAGATCATGATATTTGTAGATTTCTCCAGTAATTTCCAGAAGCATCCATATGGTTGACAACTCTCCAGCATGTTCGCCAAGTCGCCAAAAATTAGGCTAATTTGGCTCTATCACCAAGTTTCCATTGAATCGCCATTATAATGTATTGAACTGTGTTGCTAGCGAATATTACAATTTGAACATAAAATAAATACAACAGAAAGTAATAAATTAATGTATTACACATCCAGAATTAAATTATTTATTCTATTTTAAGCATTCATTGCATAAAATTTGTAGCAATACTTATCAAAAGTCGAAGAATGAAATGACAATAACCTCATGTATTTCTATGGGAATGCCCTCATGAATCTCTTAAGCTAATAGATCTATGTGTGTTGTGTCAGTGCCCACTGGAAGGAAACTTTATGAGCAAGATCTTTCAAAATCAGTCTGGACCCCAAAATGTGTTGTGACTCTCAGTGGGAATATTGTGCAATTTGATTGAAAAGCTTATTTTGAATAAGAAGGATTAATAGTTCTATTAAAGTAGACTTTCTCAATGAAAGCTGTTGAATCTAAAATGATAAAACATAAAAGTGAAAGAAAAAAAGCATGTTGTTTCATCAAAATTAAATGAAAATGGTTTTGTTCAACTAAGGAAAGAACACCTGTAAAATGGACACACACAAATTTAGTTTTGTCAAATTCTACCTTTACTTTCAGTTCGAACCATAATTTCAGTTACATCCTGTATCTATTTGTGTAGCTCAGAATATTTATATGTAATGTAACACACAAAATACTTCAATTTTATTTTTATTTAATAATGTGTATTGAGTGTTAACTTAAGATTTATAAAATAATCAAGATTGTCTGTTTCTCAAAATTTGCAGAGAACTCTGCCATTTACAGTATTATTTATGTTTTACCTTATTCTTTATAAATTATTAATATTGTATAACCTAAATTTTTTGTTTCCTAGTACCTAACGTTTGATCCTGGGTCATTTGGAATATGGGCTAACACCCTTTTTAAAATGTGTAATGCTTGCTTTTATATTGAATTATATTTGGCATATCATGTGCTCTTTATGAAATAATAAAAAGTACTGGAAAGTAATCAAATATGATTAATAAAAAGGGTGAATACCCTCCCCCTTTTTTTAAAGCTCTTGAGTAAGACGATCAGAGGAAGCCTGAAATTGGTGGAGGAGCCCAGAAAAGAATCTGGAGAAGTGGATGATGTTGAGGATTCAAGTCAGCAATCAGCTATTGTCAGTGCTGATCGTGATGCTGTGGCTTCTACTTCACAGGTAAATGATTAAATGTATTTTAAGACTCATAGAAACTATTTGTCTTTGACGAGCTTTCATGTCTTATATGGTTTTTTTATGGGATATTATTGAAATGTATTAGATGTTAACCAATGTTTTTATTCATCATTTGACCTTGGTGTGACTTACTTTAAATTTCTGGATCTTTCATTTTAAAATTTTAACTTGATTCATCAAAAGCCCCCAGTGTTTAAATCTTGTATTTTCAAAAATATTAAAATAATGATTTAAAGGAGTTATTTTATACATCATTCTGCTTACATTAAAACTCTTGTTAGTTGATTTTTCATCATAATGGTTGAAAGACTTATTCTCTTTGTTTTGCAAATAGCATTTGAAGAAAATAATTCATAATTTTAAATTTATTTCTATCTAATATGGTATTTTAATGTCATTCAAAAAATAACTTATAATAACATTTCTTTATAGAAAACATCACACAAATCTCCTGATCCTTTGACAATTACTAGCAGTGGGCCAACTATGAGCCTATCCATGCCAAGTTCAGCCTCATCAACTTCAGCATCGTCTCCTAAAGAAGACACTGTTGCTGCGTTGAGCCCGCAAGATGTAAAACTGCTAGAAGAGGATGAAGCTAAAGAAGGTTTTATTTTATAAAATTTTGTTAAAACTGTTTCAATATGCCAGCAGGCCACTAGAAAAACTTATTTGAGTAACAATTCCAATATGTTATTTGTTTTATCCACTCTGGCTGTCCCTCTCTTCTGTTGCTTTTCTCTCTCCGTTATTTTATAGGAGAATTGCAGTAGTTAATATTATATTTCTTTCTGTACTAAAAAATCCCAATTTTAGCACTATTAAAGCTTTTTACTTGAATGCATTCAGCAAAGCTCATATGAAATATTTGTTATAAAAAGCTCAAATAATTATTGTTGCTAAGTTACTGCATTTAAACTAAATTGTTGTATAATTATTAATTTTAAAACTAAAATATATATTGAAAAATATTATATATACTATAGGTTTTATAATTTTTTAAATATTACTTTTATAATAGCCTGCATTATGTATTCTCAGAAAGTTACTATATCACCTAATATTTGAACAATGTTCAGTTATATTAAGAAAAAATTGTGTTTTATGTTTGTTTATTAAAAATATTTTGATTTAATGGCATAGCTTCTAAAAGTACTTGAGAAATCTAGTCATTCCAAATTTTCGAAAAATTATTTTAAATAAATAAAAAGATATGGCTTGATATGTCTATAAACAATTTTATCTGATTTTTTTTTTCAAATAGGCTGTATTTTGTCACACAAGTCTGCAGACACTGCAAGTGCCCTAAATGTGTGAGCCATTTCAGTGGTGGCACCATCAAGAGGCAGCACTGGCTGTCAAATTTTTGATTAATTTGAATTAATTTTTAATTTTAACTCTCATCAGATGCTAAATACTGCCTTGATTTAATTTTGCTAAAAGATAAAATGCTGAAATTATATATAATTTTTCTAATTGAAATATATTCATTAAATATTGTTATACATAAAATTTGGGACTTTAAAATTATTTTAATTAAATCTTTCTTAATATCTGCCATTTTTTTTTTAATTTTCAGAAACATTTGTTGAAAAAATTAAAAGATGGTACGCATTCTTCTGTGAATTTATGAACAGTGTGCTGATAAGTACAACTGCAAAACTGAATGCTGTATCCAAGGATTACCGCTTCGTAGCTAGACAACTTTCTAAAGAAAAGAAACTATTGAAAGAAAGAGTAAGCATTAAGATTTGTTTTAAAGATGTTAGATATAGTATTGGTTTTCTTGATTATTACTAATCTATTAATATTTTACATGTGCATTCATAACTATTTTGTTTGATAGTTTTTATAATTTGCTACATTATCATGTGACATTATATTAAATGTAAGAATTCCATTCCATTTTAGTTTAGGTAAAAAATGTAATCAAATTAGAATTATTTTAACATTTTCCTTTTAGTTTTTTATGGAATGTAAGTATGAACGTTTAAATTTTTTCAAAAAACTGATGCCCTGGACAGAAAAATAGCTGGTTAAAGCCTTATTATCCTTGAAAATTTATATTGATGCTATTGGGAGAGGATACATCTTTTATAATTTTGCTGACTCAGTCGGTTAAAATTTGTCTGTTGCTTATTAAAAACATTTGAAACATTTTTTGAAATTTGCTTCAGTTTTGTCACATTTTTTTTGAAAAATTAAAATTAAAAAAAATATTTTATATTTATAGATAGTGTTTATAAAAACTGTTTACATACTTTACATAATAATCGAAAATGCATTAAAACTTTGTTTAAAAAAAATTTTTCTCATCATATTTTTTTAGTTTATTTATAATGGCTCATTTGATATGGAGCGGGCAGAAGCGGAAATGAAGTGCAAAGAAATAGATAATATACCAGGGTATGTACATAAATTGATTTATGTATTTATAATTTTATTTAAACTTAAGATTTTAAATTTTTGAACTTTTTTTACTTTATTTATTTAAGACTGTCTTTATAAAACATTAAAGAACATTATCTTATCTAGGAAGATTTAAAATTATCTTAAAATTAAGATAAATTCTTGGGGATGTGATATATGCACACCCATTTTTATCATGTTAAAAAAGAAGCATTTGATTTGTATGGGGGGACCACAGATTGTTTGAAATAGAGATAAATAATACAGATAAATAATATATTAAAATGTTTTAAAAGTATATTACTTTTTTTTGTATGAAAAATGATTTTAGTTTGAATTTTATTTTCTAGGTTAAGGACAACATTAATGAAAATTTTGTTTATGAATTGGTTTAAAATTTTTTCAATTTTGTCAACATACGAAATGTTAGTTATTATTCTATATTTATAGGATTTAAAGGATGTTGTGAAATATTTGTTTAATATCAGATATAAAAATATATGTATTTGAAAAAAAATCTGGTGAATGAAGTTCTTGTTTTTTTTTAATAATTGCAGAAAAATAATTCCTATGATTTTTAAATAATTATGTTATAATTTGTAAAACTCACTTCTGTAGAACTTGGAAAAAAAACTAGATAGGAGATTAAATTTCTTTAAAATATCTGTTTTACCTTTTATATTTTAATATGTGACAACAAAATCAGTTTTTCAAATTAAGGTTATATCTATTTATTTAATTTTTGTACTATTTTTTTAAAAAATATTTCAGTTCATCAAAAGACTTGAAGCAAGTTGCTGTAGTGATAAAGAAAACTAACTTAGACTTCTTAGATAGGTATGTTTTTATTAATATAACACAAAATCCAAAAATATTTATTATATATTTGTTAATATGAACAAATTAGCATAAAATGTTTGTCAACTTGCTTAATATTTTTTTGTACCTCATATTTAGTCATTTTCTTTTTTAAATATATGAAGTTTTATGTCTTAAAATATTTTATTTATTTTGATAATACAAAAAGATGTTTGCATTAAATCAATCAATAGATGGTTGCTGATTTCTTTAAAAAATTTTTTAAATTTGACCAATAATTAAAATTTATTTTGTATATAATACTAATTAACATTTAAAAAATAGAAATATGAAATGCTATTTTTATATTATGCAAAAAGATGTTTTTAAAATATTCTTTGAAATTTATATGAATTATTAAATCATTAAAGTGTTCTTTAATTCTATGCCTTTTGATTTTTTTTATCTAACTTGTCATTTTAAATGTAAATTATGATTTTTTAATTTTTATATAGGTTGAATTCATTCTTAAAATATTATTTTAATCTTTTAGCTGTGAATTGGCATCATCTCAAGATATTTTAGATGGTTCAAAAAAGCATCCCACTTTTATGCGTTTCCTTGTCGCTTTGTATTATGCTGCAATTTCTCGATCAGAATTACTTTGTTATGTCGTAATAATAGTGAATCAAATGAAATCGGCTAGTATTTTATCTTTGCCGTTACCACTATTTGCTTTTCTGTGGGGAACTCTCTCGGTGCCTAGACCAACAAAAGCTTTTTGGATTACCATTATTACATATACTGAGGTAAATATCTATTTTCTATTCCTTATATATGTGTGTGTGTGTGTATATATATATATATTTAGTATATTGACTAAATTGATTTTTATGCAATGTTATGCAATTATTTGTATTTGTTTGTAGTTTAATAACATGAGACTTCACAATATGTATTTCACTATTAGTCTTTTCTGAAATTATAAGATTTGAATATTGTATTTTATTGTATACAGTTTTCTGTTAATATTATATTATGAAGGGATGTAACAAAGAATCTATTCTTTAGAATCTTTCTTAAGAATCTCTCTTCCTAGAGTGCCTGTTTGGCTTGTGCTCTCAGCAAAATTAAATTCCTTGTACCATTTCGCATTATCAGAACACAAATACCTCCCTCTGGAAAAAATGGGACATCAAAATTACATTGCTGCAATCTGTATTCCACCTATATTGTGCCACTCTAAAAAGTGATACCAGCTCATAAGTAATGTATTAGGTGTGCATTGGTAAATACCAATCCGCTGTCCCATTGGGGAAAAGAAGGGATAGTGTTGTGGCAAACCTGAATTCATGTTAGTCAGAGGGGTAGCAGAAGCAAGAGATATTGTAAAATCAGCAACTTTTATTTGGACTAATTCAAAACTTAATATTGTTATAATTAACAAATGAAAGCTAGTTAGCCCTAACTAATATTAACCCGCGGTCACTCGCGCCTGTTTTTGCTACCTTCATTACTCACGGGGTGTAGAGAACACCCCAAACTTTTAACACGTGTATTTAATTATGAAAATAAAAATTAAGTCATTATGATACATATTTATAAAGTACAAGATGTTTTTTGTATTATACAAATAAAATTATTATATTTATTGCACACAAATGAGACTAACATTAATTTAAACTAAACATACAAAATTTTCATTTTAAAACACATAATTTTATATTTTTTCATAAACCAGTAAAACGTATATGCCAGTAATAAATATACTTTATAATTAATGAGATAATGATTGTAGAAAGTAGAAAAATAATATTTTAATCATTTTCTAAACTTTCAGAGCAGACTGTGTACAAATGCTCAACTTCTCGCGGGAGTTCTCAGCCTTCCAGATAAACTTTTGAAGGTCATTACATTCCAGTCGTTCCTTAAAGAGGGATTGCATTACGCCTGAAGGTTCAATGACATAAAATGTGCAGCTACAGAAAAAATCGTGGTTCTGCACATTCTTTTTAAAAATCCGGGAGGATTTTCTTGTTGCTGGGGTGTACAGAGAACACCCCGCGCGAGTGATCGCGGGTTAACAAATGTTATTTATGCAAACTAGATGAAGTCGAATAGAAGCACCAAATTTAAATATTTGTAAACCTGTTAATAATGATATAGGACTACAAGTTTCTTATGCAAAAATACTTAGATATTCCACAAAATAAAATTTGATATATCTCTATCATTTAAAATTTTGGTATTAACATCCCTGGGGAGTTACTTTCACTTTACTTTGAATTGCAAGATTCAATTGCATAGGTCACGGTTCCTTCACAAAAAGACGTTTTCAAAAATCAAACAATTTGTGAAAAGATTTTTTCCCTTGAACATAGTTAGAAAACACACATTATTGTATCATTAAGTATTTTTAGCATACTCCCTGAACATGATATATAATTCAATTTAAATGTGTATTATTTTATTTAAGCATTATAATATGTAAATATAATTGAAAAGATTTTTATTCTTAATTTTTGTTATATAATTTTATATATAGGCAATTGTTGTATTGAAATATTTATTCCAATTCTACTTCTTCCCATGGAATGATTCTGAGCCACCTCCGAATAATCCCTTTTACCCAACCATCATATTTGGCGTAAGAAAAGACGATAACTATGCTGGTTATGATTTGGCTGTTCTCTTGGTTGTATTTTTTCACAGATTCATGTTAAAGGTATGTTTTACTTCTGATAAGCTTTTACCATACATCAGCATGGTGAATATATACTGTAATTTTCTGTTATAAAAATGGTAATTTGTCTTCTGTTTGAAATAAAGGGATTTTTTTTTATCATTCATAATTTTTCTTGCATTCTTTTATCAAATATTATCTTAATTCTTTTAGAGTCTTGGTTTGTGGAAAGACACTGAGAAGAGTTTGATAATCCCTACAGTTGATGTAACCCCTGAAAAAATTTCACTTGAAGACAAAGATAGAGAACAAATAAAGGTTTGCTATTATTTCCCCTTTCATTTGGAAAAAACATAGTAAAAACCTGTTTATTTTCATACATTTTTAAGTACCGTAACATCCGGCACATAACGTGCACCTAAACTTTCAAGCTGCAATTTTTAATTTTTAGGTATATTTGCTGTATAACCTGCACCCCCGCCCCCTATTTCTGAAGAAACCTGAAATGTATGCATGCAATGCTCTTGTGTATTGAAGTTGTTATTCGAGATGGTATTCCAAGCTTTAGGAAAAAAATAACATACTTCTAGAAATACAACCCTTTAAATTCATAAGAAAGATGTATTTTCTTTTAAGTAAACAGTATTTCAATATATGTAGAAATTTAATTTTTTAATATACATGTCTTTTTTTTTTATTTTTGAAGCTATCTTTTTAATACCTGGCATATAACCCCCATGCACCAGTAAATTTCGATCTTATTTTTTGTATTAAAAGTGCGTGATATATGTTAGATTTTACAGTATGTGAAATGTATTGTTATAGTCAAATGCTTTGTTGATTTGAAATCTAAATCATGGTTGTCTAATACAAACATTCAAAATAATATATGATGATATTCATTAAATTCATATGATTTGTTACAAGTCATAATCTAAAGGTAGAATAGCAAGCTATCTCGTCCAGATGTCATTCTCATTATTTGGTCATTTTAGTTCAAAATTAGTAGATTCATTGCTAATAACCCTTGTGCAACATGTATCAAACAAAACCATGTTTTTTAATTTCTACGTAATTCATGATGCAAATTTTTTAGGCTTTACCACCAATTCCTGAGATAAAGAAAGATGCTCATGAACTTGATGGTCATGTTTCAGAAATTGATGATCATGATGAATGTTCAGATGGTGAAGGTAAATTAAAATGATTAATTAAAACATATATATTCAGACAATGCATACTGTGTTTTAGTTATCGTTTAGTTGTCTTTTGCTGTTATGTGTATTTTTAAAACTTTTTTGTGCTTTTGCAAATGTACCATTTTTAAAATTAGCTTATTTTTCATTAATTTCTATAACATTTAATAAATTTGATTGAATGCCACATATTTTGAAATCTATTAAGTATGCAGTATTAATTTTATGTATGAATTTGAACTCTCATTCAGCAGTGTGGAAATAAAGGTAGATCTTCTGTGATGTGAACAAAGGAAAATTTTCTTTCACAAAAAAGATTTTTAGAAATTATGTCATATCTGTTACTGCTTTTACTAAGCAATTTTGTCGAACCATTTGTCCGAGATATTCTACATAACATTGTCTATAAATCATAGTTTAGTAAAGAAAAACTTTTAAACTTTATTCATGCCTCAAAATCTGTAATATTATTTTCCTGTCATATCTTCATATACAAGGGGGATCGATAAGTAAGGTCTCCAATTGTGTAAAATAAGTTTCCGACTAGGTAAAATAATAACATAGATATCAGAATGAAGGAAATTTATTATTTTTACATATTGTGTAAACTCATTTCTCAACATAGTCACCACTAACAACTACATATTTGTTCAATCATTTTATCTATTTCTTCATTCCATTCATGAAGAGATTCTGATTGGCTGCATATCCATTTGCCCACAGCTCCCTGAACTTGGGCATCTGTTAAAAAACGTTGACCTTTCAAAGTCTCCTTCAATTTTGATAACAGCTAAAAGTCCGACAGTGCCAAATTTGGGCTGTAAGAAGGCTGTGGAACCTATATGAATTTCAATTTTTGCATGGCATCCTTTGTTTGTGCACTGCAATGTGATCTTGCATTGTCGTGATGCAAAAGAAAGACGTTTCTTAATGGTCTGATTGTGGAGATGCATTGCTTGAGTGATCGTAATGTTGTGCAGTACTTGTTGGACTTCACCATCAATCCTTTAGTCTGAAATTCCATGTAGAGCACACCACTTGCTTCTCAAAAAATGATGAACGTGACTTTTAATACTGATGTTAAAGTTTTGAATTTTTTGACACTCAGAGAACCAGGATGACGATACTCTATGGATTGCCTCTTGTTTTCTGGGTCATAATGAGGAATCCAGGATCTCAATGTTTAGGCAGCCGTGCACAAATGGATACACAGCCAACCAGAATCTTTCTTCATGGACGGAATGAAGAAATGGATAGAACGATTAAACAAGTGTGTAGCTGTTATTAATGACTATGTTGAGAAATGAGTTTACAATATGTAAAAGCAATAAATTACCTTCATTCTTATACCTCTGTTATTATTTTACCTTGTCAGAAACTTATTTTATACCTTATTTTTGAGACCTTACTTATCACAATCGCCCCTCGTACTTTTGTAAAAAGTAATTTAACTATAGAAATAATAAAAAATATCTCGAAATTATAGATAAAATATCTCATGTTTCTTGTATCTTGCTTAAATTTTTTTTCCAATATTATTTGGGATGCATCTGTTGACTTAGATCACATATTTTCTTGGAGAAATTATATTTTGAACTATTATGAAAGAAAAATATTTGTGTGAATTCCTGCTCAGAATGCAATGTTATATACTAGTGTTAATTACTACTACACAGATTTTCTTATTTATTTTTATTTTGCTTGAAAATAGTTTTATAATGCATTTTTTCATGATTTATTGAATGTTATTCATTGTATTTTACTTTTTATTACAGGTAGTGAAACATCATTATATGAAGAACTGCCAAGAGTTGATGTTACTAAAATGTATGATACAATTTAGCATCTTTGTTTAAATATCAGTCAGTGTTAATCAAAAAAAATGTATTCTTTTTGAATATCGCAATTATTGTCCATAAATGTTACACTGCAACTTATAACTCTCATTTTAAAAGTCATTGTTCATTTTTGTTATTAAAGTGAATTTATGCATTAAATTTATTTTAATTTTAAGTAGCACTTTTTTTAATACTTAGAAAAAATTTTCGTAAGTTTTGAGTTTTATGCAGTAAATATGCTATATATTTAATTTTTATGTCAATATTTAATTAGTTTTAAAGAACCACCAAAGAAACAAATTATTTACAAGTAATATGTATATATTTAAGCTATAGTTCCTAAACTAATGTTTATTGGTTAATGATTATTTTTTTGCATGTTTTCTAAAGTTTTAACAAGGTCATTGTCTCAAAATCAGTAGAATCATATAAATGCTAAAATAATCTGAAAACAGTAATTTCTTTTAAATTTCTTATCCGTTCCTTATTAATTTACTTCTACTTGTCTCAAAGTTTTTCTTTGCTTTAAAATATCATAATTTTATCTATATTTTCATTTCAAATTTTTAAATCCCACAAGGTAATAATGATGAACAATTGCTGTTTTCAAGAAGGTTCATAAAAACATTTTTTTCCCCTAAAAGTTGTATAAAATATGGAATTCTTATGGTGTTGATATTATAAATGATTCCTCTTAACTACACTCTTGTAGTCTTATTTACAAGTAATAAAGAGTATGTGTTGTTTTTGATTGTGTATTTAAATTTTCAGTGTAGGAACTGTGGTAGATCCTGTGAAGATGTTTTTCTATCATCTTCTGTACCCAGAATATAGAGTTACAGTGGATGTGTATGCATACATGTTTTTTTGCGATTTCATCAATTTCTTCATTGTTGTGTTTGGATATTATGCATTCGGGGTAAGTAAAATATCCATTATTCTTCCTTCTTTTAACATAGCTAATTTATTCTACAATAATTTAGGATTTCTGATTGTTATGATCATTGACTGCTTGACAGACCTTTTCCCTTAATTTCTATGATCCTTAAACTTCCTGAAAATTTGAAAAATTATTTTTTAAATATTGATCCTACTATGTTTTTAAAACTGTCTTAAAATTTCTACAACATATAAAGAATTCTTTAACTACATAACAGAAATTATATAAAGAACCTTTAAAACCAAAAAAATTAAAAAATAAATTGATAAAATAAGTCTTTTTAATAAAAGAAAAGCAAATACTGCAAAATATTTTGTAAAGCAAATGATCTATTCAAAACACAATTATCAAATCTGTCTTCATTGAATTCAAGCATAATATATGCTGTAGATTTTGTAAAGAGGGCATTGTTTTATATTAATCTTGCTGTAAATTATTGTTCATTAAAAATAGTTACAAGTAATTTAATATTTTTAAGTTTTTATTCTTTCTTGAAAGACAATTTTAAACATTTCTATTTTTGCTGCAGTTATTAAATGAAACATATGTTAATTTAATATAAGTGTATAATTGTAAATGCACATCTAAAACTTGCATAGTTGAATTTTTATCACTATTTACAATGTTTATTTCATTTTACTTAACTTTTAAAAAACTTGTATGTTTTCTTTGCCAGTTTTTCTTTTACAGGATTTTTCTAGAAAAATAACAATTGTGTAAAAAAAAAGTTAAATATATAAGCTTTATGTAGCATTTAAGATAACTTAATTTTCTTTTGTGAACTATTTAGATATAAAAATGAAAATGTAGAAATATATTAGGTATTATACTTAGTACAAAATATTATTTTAGAAGATAGATGATTTTTTTTTTTTCAAATTTGCTGTTAATTATTGCAAGTCCCTGATATTTTCTACTTTTTATTAAATTTCTATTTTATGTTTTAAAATTAAATTATCTCTGTTATATATAAATATTAGTTTGTAAATGATAATTTATGTTTTATATATATTTATTCTCTCACTCTTTCTCTCTTTCCCTTTAGACTGAGGATGCTGAAGCTGTAACTTCTTACTTTAAAGAAAATAAGGTACTGTTTTTCATATAACTTTTAAATTCTTGTTATTTTAGGCTTGCTACTTTTTTCCAAGGCAGTAGTTATAATTTAAAATATAGATTTTATTCATTTATCAACAAAAAAAATTAGTTCCAATTTATATAAAAAGGAGATTCTTAACTTTTAATTATATTTTGTAATTTTCTTGCTCCATTAAATTGATGTATTGGTTTGTTGTTCCTGATTGATCGTAATAACTATACAAAGTAAATGTTTTTAATTGCATTACTGTATTTATATAAAATATGTGAAGGGCTGATTTGAATTCCTATGGATTAAAGTAAATTTTCGATAAAAAAAATTAAAATTTCTTGTAGAAGTATTTCTTGTTGTTCAATTAGGCAAAAATTATTTCTTGAAAGATATAACTGAAATCAAAGAATAAGTGCTATTTATTCTACAAATATTATCAATGGATGTTGTGTGTATGAGGAACTATAAAAACTCTTTAAAAAAATTGATATCCTCTTTCTTTTTAGGTTCCAATTCCATTTTTGATCATGTTAATAGCTCAATTTGCGATTATAGTAACTGACAGAGCTTTATATTTAAGAAAATACATCTTGGGAAAGTTGATTTTCCAAATCATTACAGTTTTCGTTGTGCATATGTGGATGTTCTTCATATTACCTGCTATGACTGCAAGGTTTGTAGTAAATTTGACATATTTTTGACTACTTGATAAGTTATATGTACATAGTTATTTTTAGCTGTGTAAATTTTATATAACTGAAATGTCACTTTTTAGCTCTCACATTGAGATAAATGTGATTTGGTATTTTTTGTTACTTTCTAAATGTTTCTATTGATATTATTTTTTTAAGACTCTAGAGATTTGGAGGAAGAGGATTATTAAGATTTTGTAGTTCTTAAATTTTTTTAAAAATCATATAACTTAACTATATTTAAGGGTTTTTCCCTTCCCGATTATTAGCATCTTCCAATTTTTGATATTTGTTGTTGTTGTTACTAATGTCACATGATCTGCAAAGGCCAGATTAAGGCCCACAAAATTCATCATTGCAATCGGCTAAGTGATACCTGTCATTAGCTGTAACTTTGAGCACCATGCAGGTGACAGTACAATTTGGCTCGTTTCCACCCCAATTTTGAGGGAGAACACCCTGGGGGCAAGTGCCTCCCACCTCTTCCTTTTCCACCAACCTCACAAGAGGACTTGCGGCTTGACTGCTATTTAAAGTACCCCCATGCTGCAAAGGCACTGTACACTTACTAACATCTATGCCTTAGGGATTCGAACCCAAGCCCTACAGCACAGCAGTAAGTGTTGCTAGCCACTATACCGGATAGGTGACCTCTTTAAAATTTAGCTCTGATATGAAGGATTTTTATAAATTCGAAAGAAGGGTGAGTGCAAAATTATTATAGATTTGTTAATTTCAAAGTTATTTTTTAATAATTTTAAAACTACTGTAGGCCATTTCTTATTTTTTGAACTATTAATATTCAGTCCCAAATTGTAATCTTTGCACATAATTGTTTGGCTTAGTAATTATGCTGGGGAAATGTGCTGAAAATCAAATAAAAAAAGTAATGTTAAATGAAATAAAAAAAAGTAATTTGTCATAGGCTTATAAAAATGTATGTATCAGGTTGAGTAAAAAGTTTTCTGCCAAGGGGACATACTTCCACGCCAATAGTGGCCCCATTCTCATGGTATTTAATCTTCTCCAAATGGATTTTTTGCATTCTAAATTTGAAAGTTAGAACTATTTGACTGAGTAATTTGTTTGTCAAAACTTTATTATCTTGTGCACCAAAAAAGTGTTTAAAATGGAGCTATCATGTCAACAGATCAGAACGATTATATGCTCTGAGTTCCAAAATAAACTCAGTGCAACTGAATGCCGCAAAAAAAAAAATGTGTGAAAGTTTAGCTTTTAGTCCTGTTTCTTATGATACAGTAAAAGTATGGTTTCAAAAGTTTAAAGCTGGGAATTTTGACATTGAATATGAAACATCTTTTGGCCACCTTATTGAGGTTGATTGTAACCAGTTAAAGCAAATCGTTGATCAAAGCAGAAATATTTCAACACTAACTATTGCATTAGAGCTTGACGTTTGTGAAAAAATAATAGCAAATTCTCTCAAAAGAATGCATCTAACATTTAAGTTTAACATCTGGGTGTTTAACGTATTGACTACTGAAGACAAGAGCAAGCTGCCTGTTCGGCTCTGCTCAGAGATCAAAGGAAAGGGAACATTCTGAACAGAATTGTGACCTTTGATGAAAAATGGGTATACTACTACGATACATGCCAAAAAAGAGGGTAGTCAGCACCCGGGGAATCAGCAGGTTGGCTGCAAGACAAATGCTAACTAATAAGAAGGTGCTTCCCTGTATCTGGTGGGATTATGGTAGAATTATCTATAAGATATTCTGTGTTATAGTGAGCAGACTAACAAGAGTAAATGTATAGCAATATGCTAATCAGAGTTAGTGATTCAATTTGTGAAAAACGAGAAAAAGAGTTCAGAAGGAAGGTTCTCTTACATCAAGATAACTCATGCCCATGTGTTTATGTGATGACCGGCTGGACGCCCTACAAGCTGGATTGGAATTTGATGCAACATCCACCATATAGCCCGGACATGATGCCTTCAGAGTACTACTTGTTTTCATATCTGTAGCTGCATCTTGATGGCATAATCTTTGATTCAAAGAACGAAGTGGTAAATGAGGTCTATCACTTTCTGGACTCGCACACACCACAGTTTTTTGCAGAAGAGATTGAAAATTGCCAAAACGCTGGCAAACCATTGTAGATTTGAATGGAGATTACTATTCTCATTAGCTTTGCTGATTTTACATATATTTATTATTTTATAAGATTATTATTATTTTTTTTTTTTGGCAGAAAACTTCTTACTCAATGTAATATATCAGTAGCCATTTATAATTCTATAAAATTTTATTATTAACTAGCATTCAGAAAAAAAATTACTACATTCATTCTTATTCTTTTTTGAATAAGTTTTATTTTTATTGGGTCTCAAACCCTTCCCATACACCACAAGATTTTTAATTTTTAGCACTTTCATCTATGTGTTTTTTAAAATGTAAACTTCTCCCACAACAGATGCCTGTATATGTCGCTGGATTACATAGTTAATCTGTAACAGAGAATGTCAATTTTCTTGATGACTACGACTTTTCTATTATTTCAAAAATTGTTTCCAATGAAATAATTTTATCCTTAAGGAATTTTCTGTGCATATATACAATAAGAATTAAAACTAAAAAAAATAGCTGGTGGTATTTTACAAATGCATGAATGTTAACTGTAATCACAGATTTTTTTTTCCTGCAGGGATTTTGTGACATCTCCACATTTACCACCAAAATTGTGGTACTTCATCAAATGTGTATATTTATTGCTCTCAGCTCACCAGATACGATCTGGGTATCCTACACGCATCTTGGGCAATTTCTTTTGCAAAAAGTACAATTATGCTAACCTTTTCCTTTTTAAGGGGTAAGTAAAGTTATTGTGAATTTTTTGAAAATATGACTGTGTTTTTGGAATTTAAAGAGTAGTACTACTTATATCAATATATGCAATATTCTAATAATATAAATTTATTTATGTATCTATTAAAAAATTTAAATTTTGAAAATGCTGTACTTTTTTAATGCAAAAGACTTCAGTTAATTGTGTTCTCTTCACAGTATTTCCCTTTGTTAAAGTATTTCTGTATTAGATTACATAAGATGTGTAATAACATCTTCAAATGACTAATGTTAAAAAAAATTCATGTGCTTTTTAGAATTTTTTTTTTGAGAATAAGTAAACATTTTAGTGAATATGGAAAAATTTCTTCGATGAACTGAATTTTATTGATAAAAAGTTAGCCTTTCAACTAGATATTTGTGATTTCCTGTATGTTGTACAAGAAAACATATCGTTTAGAAAAATAAGTATATTACACTTTCGGATATTATGATTGAGTTTCAAATATCACATATGGCTAAATATGAAGAATCACAAGTACTTCAAAATTCATCCTTATTACTGACTTTCTTTCAATATTTAAAGATCAATCATCAATAAACTGCTATACAAATTTGATAAAATGTTAATATAGTTTAATTAATTTAAAAAAATACACAATGTTTAGTTTTAAAACTTTATGATAAACTTTTTATAACATTATTTTATTGAATCACAGTTTTATTTTTTGTTTTATTACTGTACCAGATCCAATAAAGTACTTAAATATACAAATTTTTCAATAGTTAGAAAAAGTAACAATAATTATTACAGAATGTAGAACTAAAATATTTTAAGTAATCTAGATTTAAGTATTGGCAGATTTTATTTTCTGAATTATATGTAATAAAATATTTTTTATCTTATTTAGGTATATGATTATTCCCTTTTTATATGAGCTTAGAAGTTTAATGGATTGGATTTGGACTGACACAAGTATGAATGTTAGTAATTGGTTGAAAATGGAAGATATTTATTCCAATGTTTTTATTCTAAAGTGCACAAGACGAGCAGAAGCCGATTATCCCACTCCAAGAGGAGCTAAGCGAACTGCTCTCATAAAATATGGTGTGGGTGGCTTCTTACTTTTCTTCATCATTCTCATCATTTGGTTCCCCTTGTTGCTGTTTGCTCTCGGTAACACTGTTGGTCGAAGTATTCCACCTGTAAGCTGTACTGTACAACTTGCTATAACTGGCTATGAACCAATATTTCGCACAACTGCCCTGCAGCATCAAATACATCGATTTACTGATAATCAATGGAAAGATCTAGAGAAGGCAGTGGCTGAACTTGCAGAACCTTCAACTACCAGTTTTCTTACTGGGTACGATAAGGATGATACTGTGCTTGTAGAACTCAGTAATAATTCCACTTCAATTTGGACTATTAGTCCACCCAGTCAGAGTGCTCTTATCCAAGAGCTGCAAGGGAAAAATGAGCTTAAAATGATATTGTCTTGGTCTTTTGTGAGAAAGAATGATGAAGGAGGATTAGATCCTGAAGTTACTGCACAGAAGGAGTTGGTATTGAGTGATGAGCAATTAAGAAAGAGTCTTGCTGATGCTCTGAGTGTTAATTCTGGTAATTCATCAACAGTAAGAGGCTCCTATCCGGAATCAACTACTATTCAAGATATTTTCCCTAATTTTGTCAAAGTTCCAAGTTCTGGTACTGCATCTGTGGTGACAGCTTTTTATCCTGAGAAAAGTAAATTTTTTGAATATTTTTGGAATTATGTTTTTTGATATCTTGTTACTACTGTGTCTTATTTAAGGTTGTCTTTGCTTAATAGTAAAGGATACGAAATGAATTCAGAATATTTTTTTTCAGATATAAAAGTACTCCAACATTAATATTATATTCTGACTATGCTATCCTAAAGATAATCACTTATTTTAACATTTGGCTCATTTTTATCTGAGTTGACACATTTTTTTTTTCAATTCCTCTACTATTAGCTCACTCTCTCCCTATATATATATATATCTTGTTCAAATTTTCAATTGTTAATAAAATACTTTCTGTTCATCCTGTCAAGTTCAAATAAAATTGTTTAAACTTGTAGTGGATGAACGACACTTGATATTAATACAGTTTTTTCAAACATTAATTTATTAATTAAACTAAATTAATTACCAGTTTTTGATGCCAACTTAGATTCATCTCCATTGTTGTAACTATGTAACTGTTAAAACAAGGACAAAAGTTTGCGTAGAAAGCCGGTTTTTTAGCCAAACTAGCCTAACCGGGTGTGCATTGTTACAACAATGTAGACAAATCATGCTCTTTTTTCAATTCCTACTATTAGTTCACTCTCTCCTTATATTTATTAATTTATATAGTTTTATAAATATATTGTTAAAATTTTCAATCGTTAATAAAGTATTTTCTATTCATCCATTCAAAGTAGGAATTGACTTAAATTTTTTTTTACATATTACTTGTTTTGTTATAAAATGTGTTACACATTTTTCCTATACCGTAAAGCTCAAGAAATTACCCCTTTACATGTTAAAAGGAAAAATTGCTTATGGAATATTTTGAAATTTGAAAAATGCTATTTATAAACAAATGTGTGAATTGCAATGTTACAAATTTTTCTGAAAATTGAGGCATTTTTCTATCTGAAAATGTGCTCCACTTTTAGTTCAGGCTCTCGAGCATGTGGCTCAGATAACTTTAATCTTAACAAGTATCAATTTTATTTTTAATATTGTTGTCCTTTTATCAATAACTTATTATTTACTCTGTAGTATAGATGACTGTTTATTTTTTAAATTCTAATATATTTAAATCATTTTTTTAAAAGCTGACAATTTGATGAACATGGGTATGTAAAATAATTTGGATATTTTTTAATTACTGTAGTCTTTAATTAAATATTTTAATGGTTTATTTGTAATAAAAAGAATGTCATGTGATTGATTTGTCTAACTTTTCAGAAATGAAATAAAAGTACAGTTAATATTACATATTGTTCAAAAACATATTTGTTAAGTGCAAAAAAGTAAAATAAATCCTTTTATGAAATTAATCAGCTCTTACTAATTTTAATTAAACATGTTTATTTTGAATTTTTTTTTCATATTTTGTCTTTTTTAATGTTTGTTTCAGGTGAGAAACGTACTACATTCTTTGGAAATAAACCCTACAGAAGCTTGAATATTTCAATGTGGACAGGGGATATGCTTAATGCAACTGAAGTGATGAATACATCTGGTTCACATTATGTTGAATGGTGGGAGATTCAAGATGATTGCTATCATGGAAAGCCATATAAATTGAGTGGGATTAATGATTGCAATTTCTTGCGTATGGTTGCTTTCAGTGACAAAGGATTTCCAAGTGAACTTTCTTTGATTTCTGGCTATGGGTACGTAAAAATAGAATTTTTCTGTTGTGCAATTCCATGTATTTTCAAGAACAAAAAAATGATTTTTATTTTTGTGAGATAATTCTAATAAATATGAGGCATTTTTTAGAAAAAATTTGTAATTGAAATTTTATTTAGGGTGTGTGCGATTGATGTTGCAAATTATTTTATATGTAATTTTTGGAATTTTTTTACGATATTTATTTGTTAAAAGTGAGCTATGATGATGACAATGTAGAAGCAAGTTTATAATAACTCATTTTCCTAAATAATGGTTATTTTCTTTAATAATTTGTTCTTCACTTAGATTACAATATGTGATAAATGTATAATAATATTGATTTAAAAAAATAAACCCATGCAAACAATATAGTTCAGAAAATATTAGCTAGCACACACTCACATATGGTTACTAGATGCATACTCAAGTAAAGCCATTGTAAAATGAACCACATAACCATAAATATGGTCATTGTATGTAAAAAAAATACCAGTTTACAATTTCAATTATAAATATGAAATATACACAGTTGGCCATCTAAAATGCAACACTGAAAGAAAGCAATCAATAGGCTTGAAATTTACACCATGCATAATTCTTGATAAAACATGCAGATTAGCATATGTACACACTTGCAAATCATGAGCTTCTTAGAAGTGCTATATAAAGGGAGAATAAAAGCTTGTTTTTAAATATTGGAATAATGCAGGCTGGGTGGCATGGTTGATTTGTCGCTGGTCTTCTGCACCCAAGGTTGCGGGTTCGACCCCTGCCAAAATCGTAGATTTTCATGATGCAGAAAATTGACAGCGGCCATGTCCTATGATTATGCAGCATGTAAAAGAACCCTAGAGTGTCTGTTTGGCTTGGATGTTCTTGGCAAAATTAAATCCTGGTACAGGTTCACATCATCAGAGCTCAGGTGCCTTCATCTAGAGAAAACTGGGCATCAAAATTATCTGCGGTGATTGGTATCTACCTATAGGGCACCGCACTAAAAAGTGATCCCAGTATCCGGGGGATGTACCAGGTCTGCAATGGTAAATGATCAATTCGCAGACCATTAGAAATAAAAAAAAGTATTGGAATTGTCTTTTTATTTTTTCTTGAGGAATTGCAATATGGTTTTGAAAGCCAGAGTTGGGCAAGTTTCTGAGTTTGCACCTTTAAACCTTCCAATAAATTGATGCTTATGTTTGATAAAATCAAACCATAGTGATGTCAGCATGAAATCAGTCGGGAAAAGAGAAATAGGAGTTTTGTTTAGCTTTTTTCTCTTCAGAAGAACCAAGGTTCTACTTACAATGCCATGATGGCTCATCTACGTTTATCAACATTTCATTGAAAAATCGCATGAATCTTGCATCATACATTGTTCTATTGGTTTCTCAAAATATTAATTTTTTCATATTTCACAACTCAAAAAGGATTATTATTTCAGTCATCTTACCTGTGTATGTTATCTTATTTATTCAATATACATAGATGTTTATTATTTCTTGATCTTCATGGTTTTGCATTTTGGATGGTAGTAGTGTATTTATATTAACCCTTTTAGAACCAGTGCTTAAAGTTCTTCCCTTTAGCATCAACTCCGGCTTTGTATTATTGAAAGATGGAAATATTGTAACCATTAAATATTATATGGGATAAGTTGAGAAATGGCATATGTTGCCTTTTAGATTAAAATTTTTTTTATAAGTTCCTATTCATTTATGACTTGTTTTTGATATTTTATCTATATTCAAAGTTTGCCTAATCTTATACCTAATCTGTGTGTTATATGAATATGGATTTCAGAGTGTATGAATTATGATTAAATCTCAAAATGAGTTATAAAATTATATATATATATATATTTCTTGAAATATAATTGCATTGAAAACATGCCACAATTAAATTCTTATTTATAAATCAAATATAATCATTATTTTATTTTTTATTATTTAAAATCTGAAAACTGAATATTTTAAAAATTTACTGATATTATGTAATGATTACATGAATTATATAGTAATTATTCAGACTTTAATTATTGTTGGAATGTTTTTTCTATCTAAAAAAAATATTTTGAATTTAGGAATTCTGTCTGAGTAATTTTATTTAAAACTGTATGAATATTCATTAATGTAGTATTCCTTAATTTCAGAATTGTTGGACTGTATACCACTTTTGTTCTCGTTGTTTCACGAGTTGTTAGAGGATTTGTGGCTGGAACTTCATTCACCATCATGTTTGATGATATGCCTTATGTGGACAGAGTGTTACAATTATGTCTCGATATCTACCTGGTTCGAGAAAGTGGAGAATTCACTCTTGAGGAAGATCTCTTTGCTAAACTTATATTCTTGTATCGCTCTCCAGAAATGCTTATAAAATGGACTCGACCACCTGAACCTGATGGAGAAGGAGGAAATGACAATCGATTACAACAATGAAGGTACTTTAGTTTTCATGTGTAATATTTGCTTACTTTTTTTTATTCAAATAATTCATTGGCTTTTTAGTTACAAACTTAAGCAGAAAGTTAATATGTTGTTGTTTCTAATGCCACTCAATTGATGGTGTTCCATTTGGAATGTCCAATCAGAAGAATTGTGATTAGTCAGTTTAATCTGTTGTTTAACATCTTAAAAATAACTCAGAAGCATAAATAGCACATAAAAACTCTAATAAATATTAATTCTCTAATTATTTAGGGGTAATTAATTCTCTAAAATTTATGAATAGCAACTCAAAGCTATTTTCATTCTAAGTTAGAACAACATAAAAAAACTCAACTGTTGCCATTAAAAATTTTAAGTTTCTAAAATACATAAAAAAAAGTAAGATAGAGGATTAGCACTTGACAGATGGGGTCAGATTAAGGCCCATGAAATTCATTGTAGCAAGGTGCTACAGATTATGTCTGTCGCTAACCGCAGCTTTGAGTATTATGCAGGTAGCAGTACATATTTTGGAAAACACCCTGGTCTCCCACCTCTCTTCCCCTACCACCATCCTCTTGAAAGGGTAAAAAGTTAATATTCAAGCATCAAATATTATTCATTCTGATGATAATAGTTACAAGATGAATTGATTATTTGTTTTTTAAAAATATATTGTTTATTTCTATTGAAAGTTTAATAATTGCTTTTTTTCTTCTGACAATAGAAAATCTTAGAAAAGGAAGGATCATTTAACTAAAGTAATCTGATATGTGAAAGTTTGCAGAAGACAAGTATTTTGAAGTAACTAGTCAATGGAAGTAAAGCCTGTGATTGTAAATAAATCAGAGTATGAAATATTAAAAAAAAAGCTAAAAAAAAACTATTGCACATAAAACACAAGAATTTTTCAGTTAAGGATTTGATAAGCTTTTATCTAATTCTGTAAGCATTTGATTTACTTTAAATTTTCATCTTTCATAATAATATTTTTTGAACTTCATGTGCAAATTTCTGTGCTATGGGATCTTTCAGGTGTGTGTGTATTTTTTTTTTTTCATTTCCAAGTTTTTTGTCATAATTGTCTTGTCTATTGATTGCTATTATGACAAAATATTGGTCATTGAATGTATTGTTCCCATCTCAACAAAATTATTGTAAAATATCATCATTTTATGTTAGATAAGCAATTATTTTTTAATTTAGAAATTATTGATGTATTTATTTCATTAATGTTTTGTGTGTTTTTCATATGTTATGCTGTAATGAACTGCTAATTAATTATCTATACACATTGAATATATAAATTTTAACGAATCATGAAACATATTTTGAGAAAATATTATGTGATGAAATTGTTTAACCAGTACTTAGCAATTCATATTAAATTTTCATTTATTGCACATTTATGAATTTCTTTATTAATTTATGTAAATTCAAGGCTTATTTTTTTATGGAAAAATTCTCGAAAGTGCAAATTTTTTTTAACTGCTTTTATATCACTTTTTGTAAATATTGTATGCTGCATATTATTCTTATATTGTGGATTTTTTGGCAAGTGTTTAATCTTTATATAAGTGATCACATTGAAATATTTATAAAAAAATTATGGGAATGATTTCATATTCATTCTCATTTTTAGTTCATAGAAACTTACTGGACTCTGGTAATCCCTTGTATATATTGGAAGATCAAGCTTTAAAAAGAAAACTATCAAGCTTTGAGAGAAAAACATATAAATTTCACTTAGTACGCCTTCAATTTATTTTCAAATGCATTGTTTTATTTCTAAAAGACACATCATTAAAAAACAAAAAAGGAGTTATACATGGTGCAAAGCTAATAATGTAATCTTTACCCAACTTCGTGCTATAGTTGACTACAATTTAAGACCTTTTAAAATATTTATTGAAATAGTTGTTGAGCATATGAAGAAAACTTTTATTGAATTAAAACTGCATTATATAACAATTGTTTTGAATCTATTTTTATAAGATAAATATACATAGTTTCACTGTTACAAAACAGATAGTTACAACCACTATTGTTCAAAATAGATAGTTGCTGCCCTCTCATATGCATTTCCTTTATGTGTATTATTGCATTAAATGGCTTATAAAAATACTTTGTTTGATTTACGGTCTTAAAATTTAATGTCCTTATATGACAGTCAATATTGAACTTTCTCTAAATATTTTAGTCATAGAAATAGTTTTTAATCATATTTAAATGATTACCATCAAATAGCTGTTTATAAAAACTAGAAACATAAAATCTATTGTACTTTTAGTTTATATTTTTTAAAATTTATTCAGTGTAGGTAAATTTAAACTTTGTATCCATTTTTGTGCTGTACCATATTGCATAACACATGAATAAGTTTTGTGATTTTGTAAATTTTTACAATGACTTTCTAAATAAAGCTAGATTTTCAAAAGATGTGCTTGTTATTTTTTCTTTCTCTTTTGAAGATATTTAAAAAAAATTTTGTAGTTTATAACTTGTGAGATGATTACAACTTAATTCTTATGAAATGTTTTACTGGGTTTTTTTTTATTTATTTGCTCTTGATATCTCTTAAAACATGTCATAAAAAGGCAACAAAATCTCTCAATTATTATTGCACAATTTTCATAGGGGTCAGTGGTTATTCAAGGGGAAAATTTGGGAATTCATGCTCCATGGATAATTTTTTACAGATTTTTTTTATTTTTACCGTAGCCCACCACCATGAAGGGGAGGGAAAAATAGTTACATTTTATTCTTTCATACAAAATTTATTTTTGGTTTGTGCTTTCTTCGTAATTTTATATCATTTAGAAATCTATTTTCTCCTACACTCATATTTAATACATGTAACGTCCAAATAAGACAATTTGAGAACTGGAAAAAACATCGCACACCATGTCATTCTAGAATATGGCATTACTTTAACATAGTTTAAGAATTACATAAATCTTTAAATAATGTTTACTAACTTTAGATAATGTTGCTTCAAGAAAAAAATGTAGAATTATAAAAGAAATTTCTGCACAGAATGAAATTCAATGTTTTAATCTGTGTGCCATTGGAATTTCTTCTTATGGGCATGTATTTCATATTAGATTTGCCTACAGAATTTTGAAATCCTTCTTGTTTATTCAATACGCAACACATTTGAAAAGTTTGTTTTCCGATGTAGTGTGTTTTGGTCCAACCTTTTTAAAAAATAGTAATTTTGTTTTCAAGTTTTGTACATTAATTTGCTTGTGCTAGAAACTAGAAAAGTACATTTTAAAAGAAATTTCATCTCAATAGAACAGTAATTACAAATGTCCTCAGTTAATGATCCTTTAAGGTGACTATGAAGAAAATGTTATTTAATCCATAATAATATGTGACAATTTTGATGAAATTTATTTTCAATATATAAATATATTTTTCCTAATTGTGAGAAAATAAAATGTTTTTCTAATTCTTGGAGCCTAACTCCATTTTTTAAACTAGATTTTTTTTTCATATTCCCCCAAAAAATATTTTTCTCGGGGCATAAATGTGGCCACAGTAGCCAATAGGTTTTGGTCTTGAACTCATGGCCGGCGTGTCATGAGTTTGAGCTCTAGTGTCACTGAAGACCCATCGTGTAGAGGGCCTGATTTAAGTTAAATCTGTCGAGGCTCAAAGTCCACCTGTTGACTTGGTGTGAAAGCTTGGAGAGGGCGGGTACCAGCTCAGGTGTCATCCTCGTCACTTGACCTTAGTTCAAAATTGCGAGGTCCATTTGTTTTGCTTTGTAGTGAGATGTTTATAAACACTCGCTCACTCTAGGTATAAACACAAGTTTTGTTTTTCCGACTTTTTTTTTTATCTAAAATATGGGTTCTTAAATTTTGAAGGGTGGTAACCCCATTTTTTGTACAAATATTCTGTGCGATCCCATAAGCATTGCGCGAAATCGCCTGGGTACTTCTATATGTGGTTTATTTGCAGTACATAATTGTTTTGCAGTAACAAACATCAGCAATAAGTTTTTACTTTGAATATAACGATATAAGAAATTTTAATTAACAAAATTAAAAAAAAAAATTTATAGTAAAATCTGTTTTGTGCGATCCTATCTTAGGCTATTTTGTTTTTGTGTGATCTTTTTTTATGCGGTATGTATATATATGAATTTCAACGGCTTTGGTGCAACTATATGTGGCCGTGGTATAGGTATCGGATTGTGGCATGCCTTGTCACGAGTTCGAGCCCCGTACCACTAAAGACCCGCCGTGTAGGGCAGCGATGCACGTTAAATCTGTCGAGAGCTGAAACGTCCTCCCGTTGGTGTGGTAGTTAGGAGACGGGTGCCGGCTCAGGTGTCGTCCACGTCACTTGACCATGGTTCAAAATTACGACCTGATCCGTCGCCAAAAGCCCTCGTGTAGCTGAACAGTGTGACGTTAGTATTCAATAAATCAATCAAATGGGTTCGTGGCCAGCATGTCATGAGTTCGAGCTTAATGCCGCTGAAAACCCGCCATGTAGGGGAGCGTTGCACGTAAAATCTTTCGAGAGCTCAAATGTCCTTTCGTTGGTGTGGTGTGGAAGTTACAGAGAAGGGGGTGCCAGCTCAGGTGTCATCCTCGTCACTTGACCATGGTTCAAAGTTACGAGGTCCGTTGCCTAAAGCCCTCGAGTAGCTGAAAAGTGCGACGTTAATATTCACTCGCCACTGTAATTTTTTTTCCCCATCACAATGTACATATATATGCTACAAGACGCTCTATTCATTTGTTATAAATAGTCTCCCAACAAGGCATCTTCAATTGAAGACGAAACTGACTATGACAATGACGGACAAGAAGAACCGGATTCTTCGAGAGCTGATAAAATATACACAAGTATGCGAGGATCCAGCTTTCCATCAAATAGGAAAAGCATTTTCTCTTAAAATAGATACCAATTCCGAGAGGAGTTTGAAATTCCAGAGAAAGAGCTTCGATCATGCATATCTGGTTATCGTAACGTTGACGAGCAACTGACCAACCGACAATCGTAACAAAAACTTATCACTTGCTTTATGGTGACAAAAGAATAAATCAATTGAATTTGTATCTTCAAGTGACGAAAGGGATTTTGAATTAATTCATCACAGAAAAATGCGCGCTTTGGATCATGACGAATAGCAATGAATTACGTATACAATGAGAAATTAAATGTTTTTTAAATGTAAAAAATTAAATATTTGTTTTGTTTGGAAGCAATTTCGTAAATAATTGGCGTATTTTCTAGTACGACATTTTTTTATGTGGTCCCTATCCAACACATAATAAAAATTTTTGTAGTATGTCGACAAAGTTGTTTGTCATTATTTATGAAATACAGTCGAACCTCCATATTACGAACCTCTATATTGCGAAATTTTCTATACAGCGAACTTTTGCCTGAAACCAAGAACATTTCATGATTTTCTTCGTAAAATAACCTCCCCCACGATTTTCTATATAACGAACTTTTTCTCTTGTAATTCAATTTTTTTCTTCCTATTTTTGAAGTATTTCTGGGCATTTCAAGTTATTCTCTCTTTTAACGCTTTTTATGGTGATCATAAATCTTGAACTTGTTTTATTAGATGCCTAACTCGCCGAGACCAATAGAATTATGTTCCTTTCATCCAAGAAGTGCAACCTTTAACCGTCAATGTCCAGTTCACTGGAAACATTTTCGATATCCCCTTTCACCCTTAGTGTCCCCGTGTCATTGAACCAGTCTCCATTCATTTGTAGTGTTGATCCGTCGTACTGGTAATTTCCGTTTCTTGTAAACGGAAGAGAGCTTGAGCATCAAAGAAAAATTTTTTTATTCTTTAGGAAGTGGATGAAGGCGTCACAAGAAATATTCCTTGCAGTTTTTCTTTTTAATAAGTAAGGTATATATAAAATATATATTAATTTACAAAAAGGTGTAAATAATTACTTTTTTTTTTTATTATATAGTGTTTATGATTTTAAAACTTGTTTTTTTTTATGTGGTTTATAAAAAAAAATTGAAAAATGAAACTATACAACGAATTTTCCATTTAACGACTTCGTTATACAGAGGTCCGACTGTATATTTTAAAATATTTTTTTTGTGCGATTTTCTTTTATGCTGTTCCTATCTACCGCACAAGAAAAATTATACTGTATAATGGCACGGTAAATTATACGTAAACTGTAATCTGTTTATTAAGTTTAGTCATTTTGAGTTCACCTCTGAGATCTATACCTTTTATTAACTGTAACATTTAGGCATCAATGGAAAGAATGTGCTTCATTATTTTTAATTATATTATTAAATCTTGAATATATGTTAAGGATAAGATATCCAAATTCCTAACATTTTTGGCGATCTCTAGTTTAAGAAACACTGATCTAAAGCATCAAATTTATAATTACCAAATTATTTGTTATATAGTTTATTTTAATTATCATTATGAATTAAACTATCAGATTAGTTTTAATGCTACTGAGAAAATTACTCAATTTCAGTTCTTAGAATTAAGCACCAATGAAATTTTTTTTTGACTTGATAATCCCAACTAAATGTATCGAGCAAAATTGCAAACACATGAATTTAATGTTGATGACATGTTAACCTAATCATTATCAACAGCATTACCAATCCTCGACTACTAGCAACATATAATTCCGATTCTTGAGCTATTTCTAGTATATCAATTACTGTGACATTCGCCTTAATTCCGTATCATTACTATCCATTATTGTGGCTTGCCAAGATAAATGGAGTTGCCTTTGATACAGAAAAAGAAAGTTATTTTTCGCTTACGCCCTCTGTTTTTCATTCCATAATGGAAGCTAAACAAAGGTTTCCATCTTTTCTTGAAAATGTGTCCAGGTAGGTGTCACGCAATGTGGTCATCACATGCATTTTAACTAATTTTTCTCTCATGTTTATATGTTAGCACTGTGTTCTCTGATGTAAAGGGAGGAGATGAGACTGCAATAGAACGTTCTGTTTTGAAGAAGTTGGAACACTCGGAAAATGGCGTTCTTGTGAAGCTTGTATATTCTTCGCACTGTTCTTATGTAAAAATGAACCGAAGAGTTTATGAGTAACGTTAGAATATTTGAATAGAGAGAATTGGAGAACCATAGCTGCGATACAACCTTTACTGAAAAATGGGCAATTTATTCTTCTAATATTCTACGTTCCATTGCGTTATTATTTGCAAATTAGTTTAAAATTCTGTCTTGTTCTTCTAATATTCTACATTCTATTGTGTTATCGTTTGCAAATTAATTTAAAATTCTGTTCAATTTATTCTTCTAATTTTCTACGTTCTATGCGTAATCGTTTGTACATTAATTTAAAATTCTGTTCTTAACTATTAGGCATCCGTTGTCTAAACATAAACTATTGTTGATACGATTTCAATTCTGCTGAATTCTTTAAATTGTCGAAAAAAAATATTATTAACTTGCTTTTTAAATTAAAATTACCTAAGCAACTAAGGAATTTATTTTCGAAATAATAAAATTCGAAATGTGGAAATAAACACTTGCTTGATAATTCTATTGAGAAGAATATTGTGATTTTCCTCTGAAACTGCAAAAGTAATATTTATTCTACATTTCAAAATTAAAAAAAACTAATTTCATTAATTTTAAAAAAATCCAAAACATATTAGAATATACTTCGAATTCAGTATTTTAGCATTTTTTAATATTCGAAATTGCTTACTTTATAATTAAGTAATGGAGTTAAAAAATATAAGTATGAAAGCATTCCATATTCCCAGTTTTCTTTTCATTTTGACAATTTGTGCTCTTGCGAAAAAGGAAGATTTGTATAGGCTGATCGACCGAGATCTTATTTGTGATTCTCAGTCTGTAATTCACACTTTCCCCGCGTATTCCTTATCGAACTGTGCAACTGCCTGCAAACTAAAGTCGTCTTGTGGAATGTTTGCAGTCGATCACGTATACGATAATGCTTCTGTTAATGAAAATAAACCGAAGAAACATATAAAGCTGACATGTGTGCTTTGTAAATCATCTAATTTGACATCGGTTATCGAAAAGAAAGGATGGTCAATTTACATGGTAAAGTTGTTTTTCTTTTTTTAAAATTTTTGCTGTTTATAATATATATTCTCTTTATATGTCTATATACTGGAGAAATTTAAAGTAGTATAAAAGTAAAAATTCCTTTTTGAGAAATCAGAAATATATGATTTGTAACTTCAAAATCTTAGCTAATCTATTTTTATCAACAAAATGTACTTTACAAGAATTTTTGATTTTATTTCATAAAAAAAATATTTCTTTAAAAAATGATTCCTCCCCTCACCCTTTCAAAATTTGTTTTATGAAGCAGGATGAAAAGAAGTCTTAAGATATAGTTTTCAGGTTGATTATTCTTTTGATTATTTTAGAAATAATATTTTACATCTTTTTGTTTTCTTTTTCTTTGCTGGAGGAAATAGAAATCGTTTGAAATGTAGATTCTAACAACAAATCTGAATTAATATGTTTTCCCATTTTTTAATAGTAAGATACATAAAGCAAAAGATTTCGATAAATTTTCTAAATACTAAATTCTTACAACTTCTAAAATTTTTTTAAGAAAATTAAATTTTTACAATTTATAAAAATGATCAGTATACTTTTTTGTAAAGTTTCCTGAAAATTTAGTAATAAATTAAATGTTAATTATAATCGCACACAACTTACTAAATGTGAAAGACAACAGAATTAAAGTCGAGAAACTGAAGGATAAATTTACTGCTTTTGTTTTATGATTACATTAAAAATTTTGAAATATATTACGAAAAAAGGAAACATAGTTTAGATGATTATCACTCATAAAACTCACAAAAATTTAATATACTGAAATCACTAGAAATTAATAACTGAGAAAGTTAAGAAAATGAAACAAAAATTGTTATACTAAGCGAGAACATACACTTAGTAAAACCAACAAATAAAATACAACCGTCCTGATTCAAACATAATTTATATAAAAATATCCATTATGAAAACGATAAAACTTTCATTTTACTTTTTTTTTAATCTACCGATTCAATTTTTTACTACAAAAAATACTTATTTTTTTTTTTTTTCGTTCATAAATAAATTAAAGAAATTAATGGTTCTTAAATATTGGTTTTCTTATTTAGTTACGGTATTTTTGAAAAATCGTTTGGTCGTCAGTAAAATTCATAATTTTGCAGATTGTGAAAAGAGAAATATATGACTGAAAAAATACATCAAATTCAAATGAAATGTTACATAATATAATAATTCGATTTTTTATAAATACAATTTCATTCGAAAATATAAATGTTAAATAATTAGTAAATTAAAGACTAAAGGATAATATATAACTAAAACAAAATTTCATAAGCGAACTGATTGTATTGAAATATAAAGCATTTTTGTTCATTTTATCTTTAATACTAATTCATTTTTTTTTTTTCATAATTGAAATATATTACATTTCCATTCATTTTTATTCTTTAGTTTTCTTCGCATACTTTTATTTATAAATACATTTTAATTCAATTTTTTTTTAAGTTTTAAATCATTTATTTAAATTCAAACTTTATTTATTTTTTTAAAAAAATTTTCATTCAAAATAATATTTATGAAAAGTTTGAAGCAAGCTTCTTTAATGATATAAAAATAAAAATATGTATACGAAGGTAACTCTAAAATTTTTGAGATGCGCAGACAAGAAGTTACAGAATAAAATTAATGGTTTAATTTGAAAATACGAAGTATTTTAACACAACAGACAACTTTTTATTGACTTACTCGAGTTGTTGAGCGTAGAATAAATTTTAGACAGAAGAGAAAATGGAGTGGAAGCGAGAACATTATCGTGCTATGATTTTAAAGCTGGGTTAAACCAAAAGGAATGCGTTCAACGGCTGCAATTAGCATTTGGTGATTAATCTCCATGTCGTGCTACTGTATTCAGATGGTTTAAAGAATTTTGCAGAGGTCACAATTCTCTTCAGGATGAACACACATAAAGGCCACGGTTGGCAGAAATCCCGGATAATGTGTCTGCCTTACGAAAAATGTTAATGAATGATAATCGCTGCACCTACCAAATGATACAAAAGGAACTTTTGACTTTTTATCCGCAGCAATATATAAAATTATTCATGAACTACATATGAAAAAAGTAGTTTGCCGTTGGGTTCTCCATAATCTAACTGAGCACCAAAAAGAGGAGCGTGTCAAAATCAGTAAAAAAATCCCTTAAATTGCTAAACGAGGGGGACCACCGCATCATTTCTAAAATTGTAACGGGTGATGAAACGTACGAGCCGTTTTTTGACGTTCCAACACGGCAAGGAAGTAAACTATGGGTATTTGAAGATGATCCTACGCCAACAATGGTGAAAAACCAACGAGTAATAAAAAAAAGTAATGTATGCCGTTTTCTTCAGAAGTACGGGATTGATCAAATCCATCAAGTTGGAAGGACAAAAGACAGTAACAGCAAATTGGTATACCTCTCTTAATGTCTTCCGGAATTTCTCCAAGAAGTTAATGTTCACCTAATGCTTCACCATAACAATGCACCTTTCCATACAGCCGGATTAGCAGCTGAGTTTCTTAAACAGAAACAAATTAAAGTGATAGAGCATCCGCCTTATTCTCTGGATCTAGCTGTGTTGGTTATCTTTTAACCTATAAAAGAACGTACGTGGACATAGTTTTCATTCAGAAGAAGAGATTGATGTGGCTATAAATCTATTTTTTTCATAAATTCTAAGAAATGAATGGTTTTAAGCATTTAATGTGTGGAAAATTCGTCTACAAAAATGCATTGATACTAGAGGAGACTCCTTTGAACACTCCTAAAATTTTGTAAGTATAATTTTAAAAACCTTGTAGTATCTCAAAAATTTCAGAGTGACCTCTGTATTATTTGGAAAATGAATTCGAATGTATTAGTAAGTTTTCCAATGATAGTACAGTAATAAAAGCAACTGATTTAAATATAACTGTATAGGCAAAATCATATTATCCCCCCAAAAGAGAAATTAAAGTTTTTTAATAAAGAGAATTATTATTTCTTGAGGAATGTAATAAAAGTCATTTTGTTAAAAATATATAGAGTGGCTCTCAAACACTAACAGTTTCTATAAAATTTAATGTTTTCGATTAATAAAAATTAATATATCGGAATTTAAAATAATATCAGCAACTTGTTCTGATTTAAATAACGCCATCAATTTTTAAAAGATAATATAACTATTATTTTGAAAAATCAATATTCAAAAAAACTACCAAAAAATTACACCACTAAACTCTTTGTACACTTAAAAAAATCTCAACATAGAGCTTTAAATATTGTATTTCTTTCTTAATTTAGTACTTAGTAGAATATCTTTTAGCGTCCACAACAACTTTTAAATATATTGGTGTAGGTGAATTATTACAAACTAAATTTTTGGGATTAAGATTCAGAATATTCAACATTAACAGCAAATTTGGTTCAGTTGAAGCAAATTCAACATTTTTGGTTCTAATGTCCGTATTAAGAAGAAATAAATTAGTTTAAAAAAACTAAAAAACACCCTTTTATAATTAATCGAACTAAGTTGTAATTTAATCTTTTAGTCGCCAATTGCGGGATGGGATCTGAAAATGGGAAATCGTTAATCCTGATAATCCTGATCTGGACAATGGGACAAAATTATTAACTTATTGTATTGCCATCGGTCCTGAACAAGTGAGCGAAATTTCGAATTAATCTGACATAACGAATTAATCTTCCGTTACATACAAGTGAAGCTTATAAACGGGTGTTAAAAATGAGAAAGCCCCAACAATTTGGAACAGTGAAGCAATTGGGTAATTTGGTATTTTTTTCATGGCATTTAGAATCATGAGCTTTGTTTAAATATTTTAAAGAACAATTTGAAATCATCCTCCCAACATTTGGGTATTGGAAACGATTTTATTTTTTAACAAGATAATGACCCCAAGTGCATTGCTCTCAACGTATGCCTCTGGTGTCTCTGTAACTATCCCCAAAATTCTGAAAACACCTTCTAAATCACCTGATTCAATCTCTGTAAAACATATTTGACGCGAATTTCAATTTAAAGTAAAGAAACATGACGCATAAAAACAAAATGTGTGCAAAAAACAATAATCACAGAAGAATGGAGGAACATCGATGCAGAAACTGCAAAAAACTGATGAAATCTATAAGCAAGACATTTAGAAGTTGTAGACGCTAAAAGCTATCCTATTAAGTACTAAATATTACGAAAGAAATACAATATTTAAAGCTGTGTTGGTATTTTTTTAAGTGTACGAGGGCTTTTGTGGATAAACTTTTTAGTAGTTTTTTTTATTATTTATTTTTTAAAATAATAGTTATACTATTTTTTAAAAGTGAATTACCGTAAAATCCGGCGTATAACGCACACTTTTAACACAAAAAATAAGACTGAAATTCAAGGGTGCGCGTTATACGCCGGGTATGAAAATGAGAGCTCTAAAAATGAGAAAAAGAGATAAGCATAAAAAAAAGCTTGACAACTGAATATATCAAAATATGTTTCTTTAAAAGAAATGACATTCCTAATGAACTTGAAAAGTAGTAATTCTAGAAGTATACTACTTTTCTAAGATTTTTTTGTGATAATACCTTGAATAAATGACTTCAAAACATAAGAGCATTGCAAACGTGCATTTCAGAATTCCTTGTAAAAAGTGGGTGCGCGTTATATGGCGAATATACCTAAAAATCAAAAATTGCTGCTTGAAAGCGTTATACGCCGGTGCGCGCTATACGCTGGATTTTACGGTATGTTATTCCAATAAGAGCAAGTTGCAGATGTTATAAAATAAATTACAACTACGATATATTAATGTTTATTAAGCGAAAGCATTACATTTGATAGAAAATTGCAAGTGTGCGAACAATTTTGTGGGCCACTGTATATAAATTTCTTTATCAAATTGAAAAAAAACATTGAATTTATTAAATTTTAGTTCTTTCTAATAGAATTTATAATTTTCTTTCAATTATTTTTCTCAACAAATTCATTGGTAGATTATTTTTAATGGAACAATTTTTAGCAGATGATGACGCCTAATCTATGGTGTCGTGAATTTTTAAACTAAAAGTTTTCTTTCTACGAAAAACTTTAAAAAAACTCAATGCTGGAGGTATTTTTAATGCATTTTAATACCCATTATAAAATTCAAAGAAATATCTTAGAGGTTTTATTATACATTTAACTAGAAGTTTTGATTTTTCTTACAGAATAATGATTTCTTGCAGCTTATTATTTTTAACAGAATTAATTTTGGTGGATAGTCGCAATGAATATACAGCAATACCTCGACTTATGCTACCTCGACTTATATGAATCCGAAGTTATACGCGAATTTTTAATCTCGTCGATTCGTTTTTTGTTTGAGCGCTACATAACTCGATTACTCATAGAAATACACGAGCAGAGCAAGACTTTGAAGAACTCTGATCCCCAATTCAATCAGAGGATTGAATGATTGTTGGGAATTTGACAGAAAGTCTCAGTTCAATTGAAAAAGGGTTACAAATTTTAGAAAATACAAACAAAGAACGTACTTTTTTAACAAAAAAAAGGAATAAAAGAATTTTTAGCATGCTACGAGAAAATTTTGTTGGAAAAAAGAAAATATATCTTTGAGTCGGCACACTACTTTGTTAGATTTTATGAAACCTACATCAAAATAACTACGGCATGTGATTTTATATTTGTGTTACCCAAGATTTTATTGAATATTTTTTTCCTGTATTATTTTCTTTCGCCTCCAGACCCCTACTAAAAATTATTTATATGTATTTGTATGCGAAACTATACCCCGACTTACGCGAATTCGATTTACGCGGTTATCACTCAGTCCCACCTATCGTATAAGTTCGGGTTGATATTACTGTACTTAATTCATTAAAAATGAAATAAGAAGATGCTTTTACTTTTTAGAAAATAAATATCTTCCCCGCGTTGTTCGAATTTCTATAAGTGTTTTCGAGATTTAGAAGAATATTTTACAAAAGATATCGGACAACATTAAATCATTATTATTTCTTCTTGCAGAAATGGTTGAAAGAAGCACGTTTCCATATTCTGGATACCGATAACAAATCGTCTGCGCCAGACATCTCACCTCTAGAAATTTGGAACATTGACTGCAATAATCCAGAAATTACGACGAAAAAGAATGGGGCAATTATTGGAATATGGTTTGTTATTAAGCGAAAATCAGTACTAATTTATCAATTTTACTTACGGAACATTTTAATTCATAAATGCATATTATATTATTGTTAATTTATTGAGTAAGAGACATCGTAAAGCATGTGCCAACTGGGCTCAGGGCTTCAGCCACAATGGAAGCCTTGTCTTGTTCCCGGTTCAGCCGTAATAAGATCACGATTCGAATAATTTCACCGGTCAGATGTTACAGTTATATGTTTTATGAGATATGGGGCAGGCACGCAACTGGATCCCAAACATCTTTTTAGCTGCCCTTTTTAAAATAGACAATGACTGCAGCATTGACATTCTTTACTCGAAGCGTGCCATGGATGTTGCCACGCTAGTGATTCACGCCTTTAGCAATATTTGACTACATCCTTACATTTTATTATTACAACCTCTGCCCTTTGTCATACACGACAACAACAACAACATGGAATATGGAACACCAAAGGTTATTATCATCGGTCAAATGTTATTCCCGGTCGTATTCTCCGAAAAACTGGGAATTTCAGACCATATATCGGCTACCGTTGTCCAAGTAAAGGCCTATCTCCATACATCATCATTACTCATTCAATCTAAAGCAGGGACGTCTTAAGACGTGCTGAGGCCCCGGGCCTCTACGTAAAAGTAGGCCCTGGGCCCTTACACAAATTTAGGTCCCACCAATGACTCTTAGAAGTAGATTGTACATAGCATATCTTGTCAAATACTCGTACAAATAGTAACCCGAAACAAACAAATGTGAATGACTCGTACAAATCGACTGGACCAACTGCCGCTCTTTGACGTAATGATGGTTTATGGTGGTAGACCTCGCCTTTGCATGGATGATGGTCATCACATAATAATACAGGCTTTCCACTGTTGCCAGATGACATGCAGTCCAAAATTCTCAGGTTTTCGGAGAATACTACTAAAAATAACATTTGATCGTGTGACGTCTCTCGCGTCCTTCTGCTAACATAACTCCTATGTTCTTTGACGGCCACGATTAATGGCAAAACCTTTCCAACCCAATACCAAGAAGATAAACGAATGTAACATGTAAATGAGATATACTTTAAAAGGATAGAAGCTTTGATGATAAGATATAGCGCGGCAAGTTTAGAGATAGCTTAGTGTGGAATCTTTCAGATCAAGAGTTAGCAGTCCGATAGCTTTGGAAGGAATAGAAGTCCATTGTAAAGAAGTTGGAATCGTCGTATATAAAGTGACATTATAGATATCTCTCAATCACTGTAGGAAGGAGATCTGCAAAAGGTAATATTTGGTATAGTAGTTAGATGAATCGGTTTATTTATTATAATTAAGATAAAGGATCTAGTTGCGTGATCTGACTTAAATACAAGGTTTAATTCGGTGTTAACTCTCACTTTAAATAAAGTTGTCAAATTAGAATTAAGTAATATAAGTTATTCTTAATAAAAGTTGTATTAAGAACTACTATGTCTCATCATTTTGATAATCCCACACCTCTAGCTTACGCGGATCCGGAACGACTTAGTCATCACAGGATGGCTATGTCGCAATCGTTAAAATTATTCTAATCTTGATCTTATTAAGGCTGAGCTGAAAATAAGACGAGGCCCCCACTGAAACCGAGGCCCTGGCCTAGTTGGTACGTTTCTGGTCAAAAAAGCTGGTTTCTATGATTGTTATGCACATTTATTTGTTTCTGGTTATTTTTTTATTCGAGTTTTTGACAACTTATGCTATGTTATGTATACTTTTAAGAGTCATAGATGAGACCTACAATTATGCAGGGTACCAGGACCTACTTTTGTGTAGAAGCCTAGGTCCTCAAGAAATCTTAAGACGCCTCTGATCGGGTATTATTTTGAATTTGGTAAACTTTCTGGGAATTTAAAGCAATTCGAAAGTCCGAGAATTTAAATTATGTAAATTGTACGAAATTTAGATTTAAGATGCATAATGACATTTTTTTTTCTTTTAAAAGTATGCGTTGCTTCTTCGAATTCGATCTATTACATTTCTATATTAATTCAATACAATCAAGAGATTAAATACAAAAGAATGTGATTTTAAATATGAAAAATCTATTTATCATGCGTCATGTTTCAGTTGTAGAAAAAGTTTTGATTTAAAATTATTTTGGAAACCATAGTGTGTAGTTAATTTTAAAAACACCTTATATAAAATAAGTTTTCTCATTTAAACTTAAGTATAAAACTTATTAATGTATGTTTTGTAACATGTGAAACCGATAAATAAAGAAAAAAACTAGTATTTACACGAAGTTTCAATTCAAAAAATATATCGATATTAAAAAAAAAATCCAGCATTTAAGCTAATTTTTTTGAAAATTTACAAATTAAATATATTTTTTTTAAAGAAAAAAGTTCCTGAATATATACAATTATTACAATTTTTTAAGAAAAACTCAAACATTTCTCTTAAGAGAGTTCTCATAATAAATGAATTAATGCTAACATTTTTGAGCAAGATATAGATATTTAAATTATCTTTAAAAAGTTATTTCTCAAATAACAGAAGAGAATTTTATAAAACCCGCGTTTCTTTGCAAGTTAATAAATGCATTAAAAATTTATTAGTTTTTAATAAGTTATTGTGAGCTATATATGGATTGATTCAAATTACACATTTCATTTTTTCAGGGATGATAAAGATGAATTTAGAGATCTCGACAAAGTGAAATGCTTCAACTGGGATGCTGGTGATCTTTTTAGCGAAAAGCCTTCTAGGCTGCTGTACATATACCTCGAAGATTATCGTCAGTGTCCCAAAGATTATGTTTTAACAGGTACGTTTCAAATTCTCAGCTCCACGGACTAATCTCATGTCTTCATTTAAGACACAGGTGTTCACCGAAAGCAATTGATGATATTCATGTACTAAGAGTAACTTTCTTGAATAGAAGATTTATATAGAGGGAGAATTTGAGTGTTTACGTATTATACCGTCGACCAATTTTAGCAAACGAAAAGAACATCTCCGATTCAAAGAATGTTGCCAAATGTTTTCATCGTAATTGTTACTGCATGCAAACACGAGCGGGAACGGTTTCTACTGTTGGTTGTATATCGCTGCATTTGGTGACATCTTTTGATTTCACGAAATTGGTCGACGGTATATTAAGTAACAAAATTCGTTACTTAGAAATTTTTTTTGAATTCAAGTTTGAACACATTTATTGACATAAACTCGTTCACTGTACCAAGTAATGGAAATCGCTGTTCAGTAGATTCAGCTGAACTTAAACGTCATGTGGTGAAGTCTGAAATAGCAATTCTGGGTCTTTTCTATTATTTGTCTTGTGTTAACATCAACATCGTATAGCTCCTAATGGGATTAAATTCAATTTATACTATTAATTAATTATGTAATTCAACCAACAGTATTACCCATCCCAGTGCACATTCAAGGGGGAGGGCGGGGCTGGACCCACCCCCAAACCCTTGATTTTTTTTCGATTGATTATAATCCTATGTATATAGTACGTAAAATTTAATTAAGTATTTGTTATTAGATTTTTTTATTTCTAATGAGCTGCGGATCAGTGTTTTACTATTGCAGACCTAGTACATTCTCCGGAAGCTGGTATCTCTTTTTAGTGCAGCACCATATAGGCTGATACTAATCGGCGCAAGTAATTTTGATGCCCAGTTTTCTCCCCAGAGGGAGGCACCTGAGCTCTGACGATGCGAACCTGTACTAGGATTTAATTTTGCTGAGAGCACCCAAGCCAAACAGACACTCTAGGGATTTTTTACATGCTGTATAATCATACGACATGGCCTCTGCCGATTTTCTGCTTCATGAAAATTCACCGACTTGGGTTGGAGTCGAACCCACAACCTGGAGTGCAGAAAGCCAGCTGCAAACCAACCACATCACCCAGCCGGCATTGTTATAAATAATTTATTTATTTAATTAATTAATGCTAATTATTTATTCAATAATTAATTTTGTATTGTTTTTTGTTCCCGAAAATTGTCAAAATCAAAAGAATCTGTTGGGCAGCGTATTGGAGCATGATACGAGAATGGTGGACTTTCAACCTTGGAGCCCAGCCCCCTTGAAAAATTCCTGTTTGCGCCACTGACCCAGGCACATGGGTGGAAATTTCATGATATAGAATGGCTATATATTGTTTTTAAGTTATTAATACCTAAATCCCAGCACTACGTTTTCGATTGTATTGACAGTCATTCTTATAGACTTCACACCACTTTATTTAAAAGGACTAGAATTTCTAAAGCGGAAGTATATTTATCTTTTTCGCCCCCCATAATCCCACTCCCTTTGGAGTTGATTTTCAAAAGACCCGTTTTTAACGGATCTCTATCCGACAACAGAAACATCCTTACTGAATTTCACGTCTATAGGTCTAATAGTTCAAAAACGAGACATTTTTAAAATCTTAAACGCCTCCCGTAAACGGTTTTCGTAAATAAATTTACCTTTAAAAAGCCGAGCTAAGTAATTGCATTGATAATTGTTACAATAACTTAAAAACAAGCGCCATTAAAGATTAAATAAACAAAAACGTATAACTAAACTTTTTCTATTTTTTATTCGAAAGCATATCAACATTGTAGAACTTAATTGTACGTTAAAAACAAAACATGTTATTAATGCAAAAAAAATGCAGATTCTGATTAAAGTTATGACTGGTACCTTGATACTTAAAATAGAAATGTGAAATTATGGCCGTTAGTTAATTAATTAAATAAATAAAAATTTATTTCGTGTAAAACACATTACTTTAAACTCATTACAGATTCCAAACAGTTAAATTTTGTTCAACTTCTGAAATATTCTCAAATTACACTAAGAAGGCGAATTATTTTTAAATTTGTACAAGAGTGACATCTTTTGTAAAAAGTATAATAAAAAGAAAAATATAAAACTTTTTTTCCCTTGCTTTATAGAAATACAGTGATATGTTAGAAATACGTAATAAGCTCATAAATTTTAATACTAAACTCTAATGAGAGAACTACTAGCAAATTAAATTAACGAAATTTGGAAAGTGTCCAGATCTTTCCCATATATACTATATATACTCATCATTATTTGCTCTTCCTATGTTACATTAAAAATTGAATAAAAATATTCTTGGTTCTGTTAGAAACAGGAAATTCAACTTCAATACTAAAACATGTCAAGGCGAGAAAATGAGCAGATGTAAATTGTGTGAGGAATTTAAATTAAGAAAATAACACATTCATACATAGATTAGTGTGCAAAACTAAAGCAACTTTCAGATTGTGCCGTAATTCCGAAAAAAGCGTGAAAGTGTGACTTGAAATTCATACTATAGAGAGCAGTGGTTCCCAAACTTTTTTAACCCATGGACCTCTTTTTATAGTCATAACTTACCCATGGACCTCTTTTTACAGTCAAAACTTGCCCACGGACCCCTTTTTTAACACGGTTTTACAAGTTCCACTTGTATGTAATGGAATCTTGGAACTCGATTTTTACCCACTTTAAAAGGTCAGACTACTTCGAAATTTCGCCCACTTGTCAAGGACCCATGACAATACAATAATTTCATAAGTTTGTTTCATTGTCCTGATCAGGATTTTAATAATTAAGGATTTCAAGGATTTACGAGATTTGGCGACTGATTCATTATATCGTTTCTAGATTTGGCGACTAATTGCATAAACCATTTTCAGATTTGGCAACTAATTCCATATATCATTTCTAGATCCGGCGACTAATTCCAGATTTAGCAACTAAAAGAAACTATGTTCTGCTAAATA
The DNA here is from genome assembly GCA_019973955.1 of Trichonephila inaurata madagascariensis. Classification (NCBI taxonomy): domain Eukaryota; kingdom Metazoa; phylum Arthropoda; class Arachnida; order Araneae; family Nephilidae; genus Trichonephila; species Trichonephila inaurata. Next base: position 107,762 of record BMAV01018868.1, read on the forward strand.
TTTTTTATATATGATAGTTTTAAAAACTGAAAAAAAAACAGGCTTTTATTGTAAATTGAACTAAAAAATGAAAAATAAATTATAGTTTTAAAAAAACTAAAAAACACGCTTTTATAGTGAATCGAAGTAAAAAAATAATTCTTAATATAAGAATAAAATGATTAACCAGAAAATCAATGTTCTTGTGGTAAAAGCGTGGGGTGTGCTTGGTACTACATTTTTACACTAACTCAGCATTTCGGAATAGAACTAGTAAGAAATTATAACAATTAATATAGAGCACCCCACACTTTTATCCCAATGACATTAATTTTCTCATTAATCATTTTATTCTTATATTAAGAATTATTTTTTTACTTTTTACTTCGATTCACTATAAAGTCGGTTTTTTTAAAACTATAATTTATTAAAGTCAAAACTTTCCCAAGTGAAAAAGCTACATAAATGCATAGTATAAAAATTACAAATTATAAAAAAAAACCCGACATTTTATTGAAGAATTATTTATTGAAATTATAACTTTTGTTTAAAATAAAACAAAAATAATACAATACAATATAAAAAAATTTTTTAAAGTCATTTCCTACTTAGATCAACAAAGAAAAAAATTATTTTAGTTACTTTTTATTAAATAGTTACAATTAATATAAATATGTATATACATAGGACAGAATCACAACACTAAGTGGTAATTCATTTTTATTAATTATCATTAAAGTATCGTATTGTCATCCAAAACAATCGTGTATATAAATTTCAATTCAACTGAATGCTTTGAAACGTGAGAAAGAAACCTTTTCAAGTTTTGACACAAGTCGCTAAGTCGCCAAAAATGATGTCAACGTGATTGTGTGAATTTGTAATTCTTTAATTAATTAGTTTTAATCGATTAAAAATTTAATTAATTAGTATTATATTATTGTATTGTCATCCAAAATAATCCTGTATATAAAATTTCAGCTCAATTGAGCGCTTTAAAATGTATTTTATTAACGATTAAATTCCACCAAGATAAATAAATAAATAAAGAAAGAAATATATAGAGAGATTGTGAGCTAATAGTAGTAATTGAATAATGAATGGCTTGGATGAACTTGATGAGATGTTAGGAGTGTATATATGTCCGTCTCAATATATGTGAATAGCAACCGCAAATCCCCAGGATCACTAGTTTTTTATCAGTTTCTTTCATTTTTCCCCTTTCTTTCTTTTTTTTGTGAAGAGGTTTTTTTACGGTACTGAATCCACGTTCTACCAAACTGGAAGACGGGAAAGAGCAGTCAGCAACTTCTGTACAAAAACCCATAATGCAGGATATGCCGGCTGGGTGGCGTGGTTGGTTTGTCGCTGGCTTTCTGCACTTAAGGTTACGGGTTCGACCCGGCCCAAGTCGGTGGATTTTCATGATACAGATAATTGACAGAGGCCATGTCGTATGATTATAGGGCATGTAAAAGATCCCTAGAGCGTCTGTTTGGCTTGGGTGCCCTCGGCAAAATTAAAACCTAATGCAGGTTCGCATCGTCAGAGCTTAGGTGCCTCCCTCTGAGAAGGAAACTGGTCGTCAAAATTATTTGCGGTAATTGGTATCGCCTATATGGTGCCGCGCTAAAAAGTGATACCAGCTCCTGAGGAATGTACTAGGTCTGCAAAGGTTAAATACCATACGCAGCCCCATTAGAAAAAAAATAATGCACGATATAAAATTGGGATCTGTTTTAAACAGTGGTTTAAGTCTCTCATTTGTGGATATTTCAATCAGATGATCCTGTATTAGAATTAATTAATCTGCGTTTGGGATTTGAGTTAGTTCACGTTCAAAAGGGTTCAACACACAGTTAGGAATATCTAAATGAATTATTGTTATTTATTTAAATTTCTATAAAAATAAAACTGGATCAAATTTTTTCTTTATTTTATATTAAACCTTTCGTGGACCCCCTGAATAATATCGGGACCCCTGGGAGTCCCTAGGAACCACTGCTATAGAGGCACTACGTAGCACTTAAAGGTTGATGAAAGTATAATAGCCGAAAAAGGAACTGCATGTATGCATTATGGAACAAAGCGGAAAAAGGCTTTATTGACAGAAAAATGGTAATAAAAAACATTGTCTGACGGTGTGAAGGAGAACATCAAACGAAAGTCCCTTAATTAGGGATAAGATCTACACTAACAGTAATTGACACTGTCTTGCACACACTTGCTTGACACTGTCTGTTCATCACTGGGGAGCTATTCCTGAGTGGGCCCTGTATCAAAATTTCTTGCACACCCTTTTTTGGGACCCCTTAATATATTAACAATTTTTCCTCCCATATGTTGGGGCCCCTGTAGCTTGGGGGCCTCGTATCGGTGATACGGCTGGTACGATGCCCCTGTTGTTCATACTAAACAACAAATAATCCAGCAATTCCTGAGGTAAGAGTTTACCTTCTTCAAGAAGCATTTTTTTTTCAGCTGTCTGTTGTTCTCTGGAGAATACAATCTTGTTGTCTGGAGTCTCCCCCAAGCACCATATATATGTCTAAAGAGATTTAAATCACACTTGCCGATCCATTATGTAGATATTCTTTCTCTCTCTCACACACACATACGCGCACACACACTCCAGGGTACCCCGATGGTCTCTTTCTCTGATTTTAATGAAATAAAACCGTGTCCCTTCCTCCATATTAATCAGCGCTTAGAATCATTGCTCATACAAATGATTCTCATCAGTAAGCTTGACGTGATTTCTTTGATGAAATGTCCAGTCTCTGCGATCTTGACACTACCGTATACGATGGGCTACTGTTAATGCTATACAGTTTCCAGAACCACAGACGAATAGATCCTTTTTATGCAAACGTCTGGCTATAGTAAACTGTGATACATGTTGACTGGTTGGCTGCTGAACAATGTTACCCGATGTTTGGTTCCGGTATCTTTTTGCATGCAGAACGATATAACGGGCATCACTTGTCCTTGTTTCCCTCGCCCGACCACCGCCACACCTATCGCGCGCGTTTGGAAAGCTTTCTCTCCAATTCTTGAAACTACACTTTTGTTAGTTCAACACTATTGTGCAGCACTCATCAAACTACGTCCATCTTCAAGCTTGCTGATCCCTCTGCTACGTGTAAAGGCATCCTGGTGGTTTTTTGTCACCTTTATAAATGTACGATTCCATTGCAGGGAATGTCTGGAAGTTCAACATATCTCCTGCCTTTTAAGTTGCCTTTACATTGAACGTGCGTATTCCACGCGTTTGCGTGCCCTAACATCCCTGCTGATCTTTACATAGATGCATCACCTTTCTGCTGAGCTGATTTTTCACTGAACTGGTAGCAAAAACCCTTTTCAACAATTTCATGGTTGTATGTTGAAAATGCATTAGTTCCTTGCCTACTAGTGTATATGTGCATATACTGATTGCTACTAATCTTTTAGAATAAATGAGGCTAAAGCTTTTAAATCGAATATAACGTATCTCACATCCTACTGCTACTAAAAAACCATTGTGTATGCATACTGAAACATCGTAACCTGATGCATGCACTCTCATGGTTCAAAATCCTCACTTTGGTGTGGAAGTTTTAAGAGTAGGATTCCAACTTAGATATCATCCACGTCTTTTAACTGTGGTTTATAATTACGAATTCATTGTCAATATCCCTTTCATCGTATTTCGGTGTAACTTTTATAAATTGTCAGTCAATGGATTCCATGGTGATCCTTAAAAATGTTTCTGAGATTCTATTAACTTGGATAATGGAAAAAGAGGAATTCATTATATTTATTTTCAAAGACAATTAATAGGAAATTTACAAATCGGTATCTTATTATTTTTTCTAACTATTTACAGAAGATGTTTATCTATGGCATAGGAGGTGCTGTTCTATAGAATGCAATTTAAAATTCTTTTTCAAGGCCAATAACAGTCTTCATGATGTATGATGAGACATCAAAAATAAAATTTTATTCTAAATTTCTTTTATTTTAACTTTATTTTGACGCTATTATTTTTAGGATATTATGCATTATTAAAGAATTAATGTTCAGTGTACTATAAAAAAAAACAAGGAATACATTCTGCTGTATTAAAAATTTTCATTACAAAAGTTATTTTTCAGTTATCTAAATGAGTTTATATTATACACATTTGTGTGTGTGTGTGTGTATTACACGTATGCGTTAGGGAAGAAGTTTTTGGTCTTCAATGTACTGGAAAAATCAATGGAATAAAACAGATTAAAAATTTCGTTTTCAAGAAATGAAAAATTAATGTTTTACAAAAAAAATACTTCAAAATTATTAAGTATAATACAATTTTTTTAAATGACAATAACTGAACAGCTGATAGTTTCACTATTATTAATAAAACTATGTACAGTTAATGTACTAGATTATTTTTTTTTCTAGCTATTACGGCCAGCAATGCTGCTTTCCGGAATGTGGACAATGGAAAGTGCAGCCCCTTACGTCCACCTTATTACATCGATTACGAACACTGTGTGACGGTCAATTCAGAAGGAAGGGACGGTGGTACAATAGACAAGTGGCGTCCCTGGAGGGTCCAGTGCCCCACAGCCGGACCCCAAGTGGCGGTGTCCCTTCATCGAAGGAGACGAATCCACACTGGACTCAAGTGTTGCGTGTTGAAAGGACTCACTGTAGAATGAAATGATACATTTTCGAATTTATAAAATTATGTGTCGTAAAGTAGTTTAATTGTTCTGGTTTTTGAAGATTTGACATGTACTTCATTTATTTACTTATATTAAAACTGGACTTTATATTTTGTTGTTATAGCTATAGATTTCGAATAAAGTTAATGACCATGCGTGGCATGATTGATCTGTATGAATAATATTTATGAATGAAAAAAACACACATTTAAGACTGTCTTTACTAAGAACTAAAAAATACCATGTATTTCAGTGTATAAAACGAAAATTTTAAAAAGTAAGAGGTCGGTTTATATGTACCAATCTGTTAATCGCGGAAAAAAGGAATCAAAGAAAAATCGTTTTTAAATATTTTCAATTAGTTATGCGCGATTGATTTGAATATTTTAGTGTTTTCGGTGTTTCGAATGGAAATTTTATTCTAAAAAAACGGGGCCCCCCCCCCCACCACCACAAATTATTTAAACTCAATGTCTGATTCCGACTCTCCGAATACTTCGTAAAATTCACATTCACTCAGGGTGTCTAAATGCATACAGGAACGTCTTAAAACTTTTTGAGGTACTGGGCCCCTACACAAATGTAGGCCCCACCTATGTGGCCGATAATAGTGAACAGTATATAGCGTACGTTGTCAATTACTCGTACAAACAATAACCCGAAGCAAATAAATGTGTATGACTTACAATCACACAGACCGGCTCGACCTTCTACCGCCTTTTGATTGAAAGAATAATGATGGCCATATGGTAGACCTAGTCCTATAATGTACCACGGTCATCACATGTAACCAGTTGACATATTGTACAAAATTCCAAGTTTTTCGGATAATACAACGGAAAATAACATTTGACCGTTGAAATTATTCAAATCATGATCTTATTAAGGCTGAGTCGAGAATGAGACGAAGCCCTCATTGTGGTGAAGCCCTGGGCCCAGTTGGCCCACGTCTTAATACGTTCCTGAATGCATATTATTATCATGCAGCAAATTTGTCCTCTAAAGCAGTGTTCCGCAACCTCCGGTCCGCGGACCGGTACCGGGCCATGGATCAAATGGTACCGGGCCGCACAAGAAACATTAAATTATTTACTGTGGTATATTTTTCTTGGATTTGAGATACTTTTTACGAAAATCACTTTATATTCCTTGTTAAATCACTTTATATTCATTTTTTGGTGTAGCTATATTTTATTCTAATGTCACGATTAAATACACAATTGAATTAAAATTATTAAATCAAAACAGTCTAAAATATAAACAGTCAACATCCTCCTCAGCGGGCCGCGGTAAAATTAACAAACGTTGACCGGTCCGCGGAGGTAAGAAGGTTGCGGAACACTTCTCTAAAGCATGGAACATATAGATCTAAGATTACGCGTCGTTATACGAATTTCTCTTTTCGTTCATTTTCCAAACAATAAAAATGAGTCGCTAGTGGCTGTATGGAGTACCCAACCCTTCCGGGTTCCAATTTCCAATCTGTGTACTTTGAATGACTGAGATACTTCTGACACTTGCTCTTTGATAAAATAAGTTGCTTAAAAATAAATTAGGATACTTGAGTAATTTGAGTACTTTAAGTTGAAAAGTGAATTTAATTTAAGTTATCAGAAAATTAAGAAACAATAACAAAATGGCGCAGAAAGTATGTTTTTTACGGATAGTGTACAAGATGACAAATGAATGGTAAGAAATGTGTTAGTTTCAGATGATTACCAGAAATAAAAATGTTGGCGTCTAGCGTTTTGCTTTATACAATTGGAGAATACTCCATCCGTTTAACACCGTTTTTGCCCTCATAACGACTTGTTTGAAAATTTCAATTTTTTTTTCAATTGGACTAATATGCTTGTTTCAAATTTTAGATAAATTTTTGAAGAATAATTTTATTTTCGGCTTTTACACGGAAACATACGGTAAGTTATAAATTGGAAGTACTTCCTCACAGTTAGAAAAATATTCCGATATTGAAAATAGTTCATAAGATTATAAAACACGTTTCCTTTTTAAGTAAAAAAAATTTGTCTTTAAAGCTTAGAAACTGCTTATACATATTTAATTAGCGACAATTTATCCAAAGCTTCAATAACTAAGTATTCAAGGAACAAGTTAAGAATCAAACAATGCTTTTTATTTTATTTCTTTGGATTATAAGAAATTTTCGATTAAAATGTTTCATGAACCTAAAAATTAAATATTTTCCAAAATCGACGTATTTTCAAGCTAAAATTGTAACTGTTACTGTAAACAAAAATGTAATTACATCTCTTTAGAATCAAGTATATGAGCACATAATTGACTCCTCTCTCTTTTCGCTGGACTGTATCTAAAAAATTACATTACAGAATTTAAGGAACATTATCGAAACGAACATTTGCATCTATTTAAAGGCATTTTCTCAGCATTAGGTACGGACCTTTACGCAGACTGACATGTCATGCATTATCAAATACCGTGTAAAGGCGTTGTCGACTTTAGGATACATACCATTTTTTTTTCTAACGAACGAAAAGGCGTATCCGGTATATTTTGTGTGAAGAAAGTGAATTCGAATACAATTATTTTTATCAAAGTTTTTCTTAAATACAAATTTTGATTAGATTGATAGTTATATTTTAATAGAAATAGAATGTAAATTAAATATTAAAATATTAATTGTTCATAAAATGTAATTTTTTTACATTAAAAATAGAAAGAAAAACAGTTTGTTAATTAGAAATCACCATAATCTTTTAAAGAATTCATTACTATAATCATTAGGGCGGTCATAATTGCCATGTAAAGGCAATCAACGTCATTAACGTGCTTAAGTCTTTAAAAGTGAAATTGTGAAAATGATTTTATTATGTAAAAATCTTTTTAACTGCCTTTTAGAAAACAGCGAGAATGTAATTATGGGCAGTCTAAAGAATTCAAAAAACATGTTAATTGATTATAAAATACACACGGCCCATCATTTCTCGATAAGGTATCAAATTGCTATTTAAAAAAACTTCAAATTATTTCGCCATATTTTCTTGTTAGAACATTAGTCGGTATTCATTTCTTTTACTAACTTGTTTTCATTCTTTACTAATGTTAAATAAATAAGTTGTTGTTAAACTCTGTGGTCTTAAATTCTTCATGCATTTGCTACCTGAAATACATTGGAATCAATGAGGTGTATTCAGGGCTTATAAATAGTAAATGAAAAGTTAGCCTTATAAAATATTTCTCGAATTACTGAAAAATTATTTTAAAAGTGCCTAAAAGTAATTATATTGATTATCTTCGGATCAAAGCAGCGTTTCTCAAACTGTGGGACGCTCCCCCCTGGGGGGTCGTGATAACTCTATGAGGGGGTGCGAACTTATTAAAAAGTCGCAGACAAAAGATTATTTTTAAAAAAATTATTAATTTACTAAAAGTAAACAAAATACATTGACATAATAAAAAATAAAATTAGCATTTACACTGATATAATACACTTATAAATGTATCAGTACGACACAATGTATTTTATAATTAATTTAACAATGCTAAGTTAAGAGCAAATTTAATAATTACCAGTGTGGGCTTGTCACATACACACAAATTAACACTTATCTTGATTTTTTTTTGTACGATTTATAAATAATCCCTTCACTGCCGATTAAAAGTTGTGATTCTCTTCTCAATGCCTCCGTTTTTCTTGTAGGCACGAGTATGTGATGTATTGGAGGGGGGGGGAGAGTAAGGGAATTAATAAAATGAAATCCTTTGATATATAACTAAATCCTTCGCAAACACTGTCAAGGTCCAAAGCCTCGGAATAATTTTATGAATAGCAGTGCATAGAACAGATCGTACTTCGGAAAGACGTATATATACGTACTGGGCATTTAACGCACATATTGAGTGCGATGTATATATACGCTGGTGGCACTTAAGAGGTTAAAGTCGTATTGAAGCTTTAGCGACACAAAGTATTTGTTTCCGAATTCAATGCATTGTTATTTTTAAGGAAGGGCGCGATAAAAATTATGATTGAATATTGGATCCAAATATTGAAAGTTTGAGAAGCACTGGATTAAAGTATTTTTGAAATATCAGAATTTCTTTTCCATATAGGATATATTTAAACTACTTAAAGTGTTTTAAGTAAACACTTCGATAGTCGATTCGAAGTGCATCGATAGTTGATCTAGGCCTTCATCTATATTCTCTCGCCGTAAAGATAATTGGAAATTTTGTAACATAGTTATATCCACTCAATATATATATATAGTATATATATATAAATATATTTATATAATATATATACTAATATAAATAATATATATATATATATATTGCCCTAATATACATATAATTTATATTATATATATATATATATATATATATATATATATATATATATATGTGTGTTGTGTGTGTGTGTGTGTTTACTACTCAAACTTTTATTTTGAAAATATATAAAACATAATCAGTTTTGTAATTTAAGTATAAAAACGGTACAGGTATTACTAAGAAAATTAAAGGATCACATGGATTTAGGATTTATTGAAAATACGCAAATATTTCTTCGGATAACTAACGTAAAACAAAGGACCCATAGTCTTAAGTGTAGCAGAATACGGATAAAGAAAAATCTTCATATACAGACCAACATTCATGACGTCAAATACAAGAAAAAGGATATTATAGAAGTCGTGATTTCGTAGAAGCTGTTGTTTTTCGTTGTCTTAGTGGTGAAATTCAACCTTTCGGCTGTTGTTCTGAGAAAAGTTGGGTATAAAATGTCAACAACGGGATCTACTGGAATCCATGGCATGATGTATTATCGGGAGATTGGAATCCGGGAAAGCACTAAGAACTGGAGTGGGTAATGTTGGAGTGGAAAGAAGTGATATTGCAAGACTGTGAAATTGATTCCAAGAAACTGGAAAAGTTCGATGTCAACCAGGGCAAGGTCTCCACTTGTTACCATAGCAAATAATGACAGATATATCCTGTTAACAGCTCGTCAAAGTAGAATACCCAATGCGACGCATATTCAGAGACAGTTTCTTTTGGCAATAGGACGAAGGATATTAAATCAAACAATCCGAAATATGTTTCATGTGGGTGGTCCGTGTGCATGTAGGCCAATGGTATGTATTTCGTTGACAGCAAGACACCGTGTGGCTCGAAGAAAGTGGGTTGCTGAAAATCAAGATTGGATGTAAAGGGACTGGAGTCAAGTGCTGTTTACGGACGAGTCTCGATTCAGTTTAAAGTGTAACACCAGACGTGTTTTGGTATGCAAGAAAGGCACTCGAAATAAACCTGCATTTATTCACAGTACAGACGAGGTGGTTTGATGGTAGAGTCAGAAATCACACAGTATAGGTGGACGTGCTGACCTGAATGTCATCCTGAATGGCAATTGAAATACTCAAAAGTATACAGACAAGATCGTGAGACTCCATGTCATACTTAACGTTGCAGCCGTTGATAATTCTTTTATTTTAATACAGGATAATGCCAGATCTCATACAGCTAATCTAGCTGGAGATCTTCTTGAATCTGGAACAATAAAGCGTATAGAGTGGGCAGTATGCTTAGGACACTCTCGTATGACGCGTTGCTGCAATATCAAGGCCTCCTGTTCCTGTCCAAGACTTGGAGATCGCTCTTTGTCAAGAGTGGAACAGTATTCCTCAAAGTGTCACTGATAACTTCATCGGATCCATGCTAAACAGCGCGGCAGTCTTAGCAGTTCTTTGAACCACACACTTTATAAACATTCTGTATAATTTCAAAACAATAATTTTTTTTGTCACTTACACGTAGCCAAACTGTAGCCCTGAAGCACCATTTCATGTTCTTCATACCATTCAAAGAATTAAAGCTAACATGCAACTGTTTTTTGCTTCTTTTTTCTCTGTATTGCATTTTGTTAAACCTGTATTTTGCATTTTTAGTCTCATACATGGCCATCACGCACCGGTTTCTTCATTTTATTGCTTGCTCCTCTAATTTTTTGGCGCAGCGTATGGAAAAAACACACAAGTAATAAAATATAGAAAATCTAATATAAAATAAAACGGAAAGATGAAAATGTCGTAAAATTCTTAGGATATTTCTTTTTTTAAATTGTTAATTAGGCTGATATGTTTACCATGTAATGTTTATTTGGCTCTGTTTATATTTTGAAATAAAAAATTTTGTTTTGACATAGATTTCATTTATAACTGAAACGAAAAAAAATATGCAATGAAACAATAATGGTCTACAACAGGAGCATGAAACACGTGTCCCACCAGTACGTAAGTTACGGCCCACCGGTTTTTTTTTAAAAAATTTTTAAATATAAGGCTTTTAAAAAGTTTTTTTTTTTTTGAAATTTATTTGATGTGAATGTTTTATATATATATAATATTTAATATATTTGCGCGTTACCTATTCTTTTTTAAAAGAAAAACTTTTCGATAATAGCAATTACCTTTTAGATTAAAAATATTTATTTATGCTTTATTATAAAGGTTTTCGTTTAGGTTTACAATATCAAATTAATTTTTATTAAATTCTGAAATACATTATGCATACATATTCTTAACTATAGATGGCACCCCGATTTTCGTGTGTTTGATTTTAATTTATTTTTCTCCTCTGATTGGAGTTTTCAATCAGCAGCAGGAAGTCAGAGGTGTTTTTTAAAGTTTCGAAAATAGTAAAAACGATTAAGATAAAAGGTATAGTGTATATTTAATCGTTTGCGAATGAAAGTAGATTTTTATTTTTATTCATACTAAAATAAAAAGTTATTTAATAAAAAAAAATCAAAGTTCAACAATGAGTAAAGAAAGGTCAATTCAAGAGGAATGTCGTAATTTTCTAGAAAATGGGAAGTGCAATACTTTTGTCCAAAACAAGAATAAAATATGCCTGATATTTGAAAACTCTATTTCAGTTGTTAAGGAATATAACTGTAAAAGGTACTATGACACAAATCATGAAGCAAACTATATATGATCAATACTTTGCATAACTTCGTGAAGAAAATTATGTGAATTGAGATCAATTCTTCCAAAACAATAAAATGCACAAATTAAATGTGTTGAAAACTATATAGCTACTGTAAAAGTAATATATTATCACATTTAATCACGCTGGGAAGTTATTAGTAAATGTTCATTTAAAACAGAGGAAGTAATATCTTCAGTTCAAACAAAGAAAATTAAAAATGTAAGTTTAATTCGAAATATTGCAGCAAGCAGAACTGATGAAATAGCCGAGAATTTGAGAAATCAGCACCATTGAACGATATCAACGTTCAAGCCTACTTTATTTCAATATTGATGAAGTACATATATTCGAAATTTCGCTCAGCTAGTCGTTTTTATTCATGGTTGCGATGTTAATTTAAAAATAAGTGAAGAGTTTTTGAGAATCATTCATATTCATAATACAGCCATTGGAGCTGATATTTTGAATGTACTTCTAGATGTTTTGAAGATATATAAGATACTTTTGAAAAAGTTGGTTTGTATTGTATGATGGTGCACCTACCATAACCGGTATTACTAAAGGAGTTGGAAGATTAAAAGAAACATGCAAAGGGAATGAAAATAACAATACCTGAAACCGAAGAAACCTGAAATGTACATGCGTAATGCTCTTATGTTTTGAAGTAATTTATTCGAGGTATTATTCCAAACTTTAAAAAAATAGTATACTTCTAGATCTACAGCCCAAGTAAGTTCATAAAAAATATCATTTCTTTTAAATAAACAGTATTTCGATATATGTAGAAGTATAATTTTTGTCTATCCTAATCTTTTATTTTTATTTTTAAAGCTATCATTTTTATACCCGGCGTACAAAGCGCATCCGTAAATTTCGATCTTATTCTTAGTGTTAAAAGTGCGTGTTACTCAACGGGTTTAACGACATATTCTTGTAATATGTGGTAGCTTTACTGAAGATCTGTAAGTCTTGCTTAAAAACATAAAAAAGTTTGGACCTCTCAGATTTTCAGAGACTAAATAGTAAGAGCCCGTTTAGCTGGAGCAATTTTTATCGAAACATCCCAACTCGTAGGGCGTTTCTAATGGTGGTGTTGTTGTGGCTAATGCAACCTGTCTGACGTAGTTAGATCGAGGCCCACAAAATTCATCGTGGCAAGGATCTAGAAGTACGCCTGTCGTTGACGCCAGGCATAGCCACGGGTGACAGTACCGGGTAGCTCTTGAAATTCCCCGAAGGACGATAAATGTCGACACCACCTATCTCCACCTCCACAATTTAGGCATGGAACTGAATGGAAGGAAATATTCTTCAGCCCCCTGCACTCGTGATTCAGCCTACAAGACTTTCGGACCCACTGATTTAACGAGCACGTACTCCGTGTGTACTCGGAGGGTATTTGGTGGCATCGGGCATCGAACCCAGGCCTTCCGGTCTGGAGTCCGATGCTCTAACTACTAGGCTACCTACGGCCCTCGATGGTACTATGTCTAATCATGACAGCATACACACAGCGTGTCAAGACAATCTTGACAAAGCAAAATAAAGGACAGAAAGAGAAGTTCAGTGAAAGAAACTAAAGAGTATTGAAGTGAATTGTAATGTTTAAAAAGCGAACAACTACAGATAAGTGACCTCAGAGGTCAATCAGCATCTGGATTCTCCAATGTCAATAATTACAGTTAGAAAGCACCTTCATAAACAGAACATTTACGGGATATCAGCAATTCCCAAAGCACTTGGCACAAATGTTTATTCCAAACGTCGTCTACAGTGGTATCACACTCCCAAAATCTGATTGTTTGACAAGTGGAAGAAAGTAATACGGTCTGACGAAAATCGTCTTTCACACTTTTTTCAACAACAGGACGAGTGCACGTTTAGAGAACATCTGCAGAAGCGTATGATCGTGATTGTCTCCTTCCAACTGTCAAGCATAGAGGTGTCATGAGATGGGCAGCCGTGTCGTGGTTTTCTGCTGGAACAATTGTAACCCTTAAAGGAAGGATTACTGGGGAGAAGTATAGAGAAATTTTAGCTTATCAGGTCTATCCTATGATGCAAAACTTTGTTTCATGTAGTAGATAGCATTTTACAGGAAAGTAACGCACCTATCCATGCAACGGGACTTGTTCAATTACGGATTGATGAACACGAGAATGAAATTAAACATTCACCTTGGACCGCACAGTCAACCGACCTCAATATAATTGAATCATTATGGTCTATTTTAAAGCGTCCAATTTGGAAACTATATCCTCCACCGGTATTTCTCCCAGAACTGTTACAATATCACCATGAAGAATGGTACAATATTCCTCTAAACACTATTCAGCACTTGTATAAATCGATTCCTAGGTGAATCCAATCAGTATTACATGTTAAAGATGGTCCTACATCATACTAATAAAAGGGGTTTTTTTTGTAAATCTAAGAGGCTTCCATTATTTTGATAACCATAGGTATTTTCTAAAACTCTCTCTCTCTCCATCCTTCCCCTATCTCGACACATATCCATCACTGAATTAGTAGCTTGTGAATGTCACTACTGGCCTAGTTCAGAGTCTGTGAATTTGAAATCAAATTCCTATTCTTGAATTTTTAAAACTATACAAATGTGTGTGGAAATTTTTAAACACCTTTAAGAATATTATTTTCAACAATTATCATTTCATAGTATATCTGCTAAAATATAAGGTTTTTTAATATTTTTGCTTTTATATATTTGGTGCGTTTGGAAAAAAATAGAATATCGTACAAAAGATTAAGTGACAGTTATGAAGATATAATTTTATCTAATGCGCAATGTTTTCTTAAATTTCTTATTGGAAGTTATTTCAGTGGATATAAAAATGAGTTGTATTTTCTCTGATAGTTTCTGTTTCCAGTTACAGTGATTTGAATCTAATATAAAAAAATTAATTTTTTAATTATTTTTTACCTGTATCGTTAGATAATTTGAATAAAAAAAAGAGTCAAATATTAAATAATTTTGAAAAAGAAAGAGAAGAAATTTAAAGAATAAGGATTTTCATTGGAAGGAGAATTTAAATAGTGATGACATAAAAATTTTTCAACTTGTAAAATATATCAAGTATCTCAAAATGTTCAAATCAATCTATAAATTAAGAGCAATAACACGACCTTTGTAAAAACTTTCTATATCAGAACAGGTCAAAAGCGTTCCTGTAACATTACAACAAACTGATACATGGGATTCTCAAGAATGAAAATAATATACATTACTCGCTTGGCTCATAGTTAAAAAAATACTTTTGATATCAAACAATTTAAAAAAGTTATGTGTGACTACCTGCAGGCACTTTTTAAACATATAAATTTTCTACTAAATAAACGCACTTTTTATTTGAAATGGGGCATAAAACTAGGAATTCAAGTACAATTTCCACAAAATTAAAAATAATTTTGGATATATTAGGAATTTTGAGTGAAACATTGCAGTTACGGCAAACCTTTTATTGAAAATTCTAATTAATATATTCGAATAATATTTGTATTTTTAAATAATAACTTTATCAGTGCTTAGAGCCATAAGATTTGTAAAACTTTTGAAAGTTTTTGAAATATGTCTTTTTTTTTTATGCAAGAACTCAATTTCTTACAAAAAACTAATGTTATTTTCTCACAAAAAGTGCAATAAAATACATAAATATATACAGAGATTAGATTTTTGATTCATAACACAGATAGAACTAAATAAAACATGTTCTGAAAATTTCAATTTAATATCTTAAAATACTTTATGTAAGAGGATCTACTTTCAGTTTGTAAACTCCCATTTCGGTTTTACTAATTATTCTATAACTGTAAATATCGTAGAAACAAAAATATAGAGTGTTTTTGGAATCTTAAATGCATAGGCTAAGATAAAAGCATTAAAAAATTTGGAAAATTTTCACCAAAACAGCTAATTTTGAGTAGTCACATACCAAAAACACAAGTAATACAAAAATTAAAGTCAATTCCTACTTAGATCCAACAAAGAAAAATTTTATTTTAGCTACTTTTTATTAAATAGTTACAATTAGAGTATAAATATGTATATACATATGATAGAATCACAACATTAAGTTTCACACAATTAGTTTCAGTCAATTTTAATTAATTCTAATTAAATTATCGTATTTTTACCCAAAAGTAATAGTGTTATAAAAAATTTAAGCTCAAATAGGCGCTTTAAAATAATGAGAAGAAATCTTTTCAAGTTTTGACACAAGTCCTTAAAATGGTCGCTAAAAATGATGCCAACATGGCTGTATTTGTAATTCTTTAAGTAATTAGTTTTAATCAATTAATTTTGATTGAGTATAATTAAATTACTGTATTGTCATCAAAATAATCATATATATAAAATTTCGAAAGCAGTTGAGCGCTAAAATGTATTTCATTAACGATTGAAAATTCACGAAGATAAATAAATAAATATAGAGTGTGAGTTAATAGAAGAGATTGAAAAACATCCTCAAAATCTAAACACGTTGAAAATGCCTTAAATTAAAATAAACCCAATGAAATTAATTATACAGAACATTATATTATAATAAATATATATATTCTGCTTTTATCTAGGTACCTTATTCTCCACACACCGCATTCAATTCATATTAAGATAATTTTAAAACACTGATTACTATACTACACTGTTTAGGTACTTAATAAGCATATAAACAATTAAAAGAGTAGTTTTTGAAAGTATCATTTTAAACTCACTGATATATTAAAATTTACATAGTACTTCGAACTTCAGGTCATTTCAATTTAAGTAAATAATTCTCCGAAAAGCAAAACATGTTGTTAATAAGACTAATTTATGCATCTATTAAAAATATCTGCATTCATTGTATAAATAATAATGTTTGATAATCTATGAAAATTTCGTTGATGATGTAAAATATTAAATAATAAATGTGATCAAAAGATTTTTTAATTACACTTTGACTGATGGTAAAAATTAATTGTGTATACGACCTAGCAATCGTGGAATGAATTTGTTAATTAGATTCAATAGAAATTCCATTTGTTGCTGGATAAATGTAATTGTTTATGTTTTAAAAAGAGGCTCTCTGAAGAAGTTTAAAAGGCCGTTTTAGGCCATGTGCAGAAAGAGCGTAAACTTAACATGGAACAGATTTTTCGGACATAAAAATGCCTCGAATTTTTTATAAAATTTGTGACATTGTAACTCATGCATTTGTTTATAATACAGTGTTTTTAAAAATTTCAAAATATTTAATAAATAGTGTAATTTTTCATGTGTTAACATGTAAAAGGATAAGCTCATTTTAGCATTATGGTATAGGAAAAAAATGCAAAGCACATTTTTATAAAAGAAAAAATGTGTCACAACTCGGATAAAATGCGTAGTATGATAAAATAAGAGATTCTATACAGGATAGTAGAAGCCAGAATATAACAATAATATTAATGTTTGATTACTTTTATATCTGAAAAAAATATTCCAATTTAGGTCTATTCTTTTAACACATTAGTAGAAACAGCCTTAAAGACAATACTATTCATTCTATCTGTAGACAAAAGGAACTTCTTTTTATTTATTTGTGTTATTTCTTCTTCATGGGTAATTTTTAATAAAGTATTTTTTTGAAAGTAGTGGAAATATGACAGCAGATTGAACAACAGCAATAATGACAGAAAAAACAGGCTTTCTTAGAAAACAAATAGCTAGGCTAGTGATCACGAAATCAATTTTAAAGTGAAATGGATGGTAATGAAGAGAGAAATATTTGAATTCCAAAAGTTTTAAAGAAGTAAAAAAAAAAGAAAAGTAAATAAAGTATTTGAAAGTACTTTATTTACGTATTTAAACATTTTTTCAAACATAAAATGCGTATATATAGTTTAGGGAAAATGATAAGGATTTTTTAAAAAATGAAACAAATAAAGTTATTGTGGAATATAGCTTTAAGAAATTACAAGAAAAGAAACTCAAATATAATATAAGTAAATTAAATGTCATAACAAAAATAAATTTAGTTTTAAAATTTGGGGATTTTTTAAAATTTACAAATTAATGAATACCTAAATTTTATATTATGATTTACACTCAGATTAAATTTAACCCTTTATATACCGCATTATGAATTACTGCAGTTTTTTTCATGCAATATTTTTTTTAGATCACTACATTGAAAATTAAGGGATAAACAAAATACTGAACTTTGGGAATTTTAATCCATTAGAACTAATTAATTAATTAAAGATATTCAACTGTAAAATTAATTATATACACTTTTCACTTAAAATAAATAGTCAAATCGTTTTCTACGGTCTTCATTAACATACAAAATAAATAAGACACTTACCTTTTGACATTAACTATTTTTTCGGAACAAAAATGATAATCTTCACAATGTGCTGAAAACGGAATTTCTGCTCTAAAATTATTCGCCTTCCCAGCTAAAATACTCATCACAGAACCCGTGCTGCCATATATGTTGGAAGAGTGGATTTAAAAAAAATATTCCTGTTAAGTATCGTCAGAGTATTCGTAAAAATGGTTAATCTATGTCATTTTAAAGTGAGTGGTACTTATAAGTACCGTCGGTAGATAAATGGTTAAAAGGTTCAATATGGAAATTATCCTCTTCTAATTAAATACTTTGTTTTTATTTTACTTTTCAATAGCAAAACTGAAAACGAATAAAAATTCTATTTCTCTGTAATATAGAAAGAAAAGTGGAAATTGTAACTAGAGATAAAAAGATAGTTGTAAAAAAAATTTTTGCAATGTAAATTTTATATCAGTAAATATAAAAATGATTAACCAAGAAAAATTTATGACTAGTTGTATTAAGTTAGACCTGAAAATTATTTTTTGTTAAACCAGAATGTTCTTTAAAATCAGCATAAAAGTCACATTAATAATTGCATAGAATGGATATAATTCTTCAGAAACGCAATATTTTGTGTACTAAATATTTTAGAATGTACAGGTACTGTAATCATAAAAGATTTTTTTAACTCTTGTTTTTGCGTTTGTTGTGTTTTAGATTAATCCTACGAATTATCTTGTTTTTTTATACATTTATAATAAAATTGAAGAGCCACACAAGTGGTTCGCGCTTCCACACCACAGGTCCGGGTTTAAAATCCGGGCTGGGCAAAGTCGACTCAGCCTTTCAGCCCTTCATTGGGTCGATAAATGCGTACCAAGCTTGCTCGTGAACTAAACACTGGGGGTTCGGCGATTGACCACCTGATCGAAACATCTGCTGACGCACCTCAGCGCCCAAGGTCACAAAACTAAGATAGCTACGTATGAATAAAGCTTCTATATGAATATTTCTGATGGAAAAAAAATTGTACTTCGTTTTCAGCTTTATTGATTTTATGGTTGTATTAAACTACCAGATATTTCTGACTTAATGATTGTTTTAAATTTGTATTGGTTTGTTAGGTACAATAAAAAAAAAGAGTTTGATTGAATAATCAGTTAAATTTAACAACACGACTCAAAATTGTTCATATAATTTTAATGTTTTATGATATAAAACATTAAAATAATGCAATATAAAAAGCATTAAATTCATTATTTAAAGCTTAAATATCATTCTAAATTTTAAATCAATTCTCTCCCCATATTTCAAAACATACTTTCCTTGTTTTTTTTTTCAATTTTTTAAGAAACACATTTAACTCTTCACCTTTGAGATAATAGACTTTGTCGCTCTATATACCACACAAAAATATTAACTGTAACTGTAAGTGTAACTCTTCACCTTTTCTTCATTACTTCTTTACCTCACCTTTTAATCCTCTCTTCATACTTTCCGTATTTTTTTATGATTTTTAGAATTTGTCAATTCTTAAAATAGTTGTTGTTTACAATTAATTTTATGTTCAATGCCATATAACTACACTTAATTCTTTTATCATTCCCAAAAACCCTAATAAACAAATTTTTTTATAAACGTTCACAGCGAAAAAGATAGTTCAAAAGAAAATAAATAAAGTCGAATTGTGTGTTGCGGAGATATTTTTATATGCAACCTTTTAGCTTACAAATAACAACAATGATAAGAGAACATAAGTAAAATTGTTGACATGATCTATCACGATAATTTTTTCAGTATTAACAGCAAAACATCAAAATATCAATTACGATAAAACTTCTCTTCTTTTTAATCACGAAATAGTTAACTAACTAAATATATTATCAAAAATAAAACGCGTGCTAAGTATCCCACACAATCGTCCGCTCAGACAACTTTGAATATCTTCCTATGTAGCCACCAGAAAGATTTGATTTATCGAACTTCTGTTACTATACATGTCGACTTAGTTTTCGTATTCATGCTGAATCCATTTCATAGATGCCATGTTGCTGCAATCTCACCTGTACCACGGCATATCTATGTAATATACACAAGGTACACATTGGACAGTGAGTGAGTGAATATTCAGCTGCTCGAGGGCTTTTGGCGACGGACCTCGTAATTTTGATCCATTGTCAAGTGACAAGAACGATACCTGAACTGTCACCCCTCACTCTTAACTTTCACACCACACCAACGGGAGGACGTTTGAGTCTTGACATATTTAACGTGGATTAGCCTCCTCTGCACGGTGACGGTACTAGGCTCAAATTCATGACACCGGCGGCTAAGAGTCCGTGATCTTGACCACTAGGCTAACCGCGGCCACGGTACACTTCGAACAATAGTTGCTGTAAACGTGTTCTGGCTATTCTTGTTTAGAAACAAGTAATATAAAAAATAATTTTTCCTACTTAGATTAACAACGAAAAATTTTATTTTAGCTACTTTTTATTAAATAGTTACAATTAAAATAAATATGTATATACATAGGACAGAATCACAACATTAAGTGGTAATTAGTTTTTAAATTATCATTAAAAGTATTGTCCTTTTTAAATTTTAGTCCAACTGAATGATTTAACACGTGAGAAAAAAAACCCAAGTTTTGACACAAGTCGTAAAAGGGCCCTAATTTTAACGTGGCTGTATTTGTAATTCTTTAAATATTAGTTTTAATAAATTTAAATTTTTTATTAATTAAAATTTAAATTATTGTATTGTCACCCAAAATGATCCTGTATATAAAAAAATTTAGTCAATTCAGCGCTTTAAAAAGTATTTTTTAAAAAGATTGAAAAATTCCCCCGATAAATAAATAAATATACAAATATATAAATAAAAATATATATATAGACGGTGCGACCTAATAGTAGGAAATTAAAAAACATTGTTCATATACTGGTTAAATTTTCTATTGGGAAAAATTTTGTATATTTTCTGATATTTTTTAGTAGGAAAATTCTTAATTCACATTCTAAAGTTATAATTCTCTTTCGTATTTTTTCATAAAAACTATGGGGCGTAGAGGGCATAGTTCTTGCATCATTTTTTATAAATTTGAAGCAAAGAATTATGCTGCTTTAGGTATCTGATCTATTTGAGACATTCTGAATCAAAATCAGAAGACGTTTAAGTCTGTAAATAGACAAGAAGTACGGAAACCCGTACAATTCAATGAAATACTGTTACAATAGAAGGGACTGGTTCACTTTTTTTTTTCCTTTTAAAATATAGTTTTCTCAAAAGGATCCATCCATGAGCAGGATTTTCGAGAAATTTTGGAGGGAATCAAACTCGAGTATGGGGGAATGAGTATCTCATTCCTTTATAAGTGATAAAGAGAATTAAAATCCCGCATATTGTGTGTAGTTATACGTGCAATCTTTAAGTATAAAAAATTAATTAACTTTTGAAAACAAAATTGATAGATATCCCCTCAGAAATAGTACAATCTGTCACAATGTGCTTGTGGCATTTCTTTGTTCAGTCGAAAAATGAGGGTATTATTCACTATAAGAGGATTAGTGTAAATGGGTATTTTCACTTCGTTTCTGCGATTTAAAATATCAAAAAATTGTTCCACAAGTGATTAATAAATTAAAATCCTACCTTGTTACAATGAAGAAAATTGTATGTGTTTTAAACACTGTTTCAACCCCCCTCCCCAAGTAAATAAATAAATAAAAATAAAAATACTGCCTGGACTTTTATAACATCAGACCAAAGAAGAAAGAAATTTGTGTATTAACCTATTAGAATATCATGTTTTTATTTTACATAACAAATAACCAGATCACAGCCTCACAAAAGTGGAGAATTACAGCTCCTGAATACTAATTTAAGTTTGTTTAGCTTAAAAATATATGGTAAAGTTAGTACAGAAATGTTATTGTTTCTGTTGGTCTTTTCTTCTCATGTTATTAAAAACAACCCATGTAATTTGGCCCAGTTAGAATAATTTCTATCCGGAAAGGATCCGATTTCATTGTAGTTGATTAAAAACAGGCCATATTTGTGGGTACAAATAGTTATTTTTTCTGTATAAAAAGAACGTTTATACTTTTCTATGAACCAATCAACGTTTACCCTTTAAGGTATGTGACTAACTTCGGAGTACTTTTTTTGAAATATGTAAATTTTCAACTAAATAAACACTTTTTTTATTTGAAATGGGGCATAAAACTAGGAATTCAAATACAATTACCACAAAATTAAACATAATTTTGGATGTATTAGGAATTTTGAGTTAAATTTTAGTGAAAAATTGCTGTTACGGTAAACCTTATATTGAAAAAATTCTCTAATTAATATATTCAAATAATATTTATATAGTACATAAATAAAATCATTATCTGTGCTTACAGCTATAATATTTATAATACTTTTGAAACTTTTTGAAATATGTCAGTTTTTATGCAAAAAATCAATTTTTTTACGAAAAACTAACGTTTTTTCACAAAAAGTGCAATAAGGTACTTACATAAATACACAGAGATTAGATTATAGTCTATAGTATAGATAAAATTAAATAAAACATTTTCTAAGAATTTCAATTCAATATCTTAAAAAAAATCCTGTAGTGAACTTTACCATGAAAAAAAATTGAAAAACAGTTTCTAAGAAAATGCATTTAAAGATTTTAATACAATATGAAAATTTTTTACTAAGTGCACATTTTTTAAACTCACCATATTTGTAGCTCAAGTTCTCTTTAGCTTCATGTTTAACTAATTCGGACTTTTTTTTTTAACACTTTTGCTGTTTTCTGGAGAGTTTTATATTGTCGTTTTTAATGAAATTTTGATGAAAAATTGCAGTTACGATCTTTTACACAAAATTCTAAGAAATGTATTCAGATAATATTTATTTAGTACATAAATAACATCTTGATATATATTAGGAATCAAAAGATTTGTAATACTTTTGAAAGTTTTTTAAATATGCCAAATTTTATGCAAAAACTAGATTTTTTAAAAAATTAATGATTTTTTTTCATAAAACGGCAATAAAGTACATAAATATAAACACAGAGACTTTATTTTTATTCATAACACAGATGAAACAAAATAAAACATGTTCTGGAAATTCCAGTTCAGTATCTTAAAAACATTTTGTGTAGGGATCTGCTTCCGGTTTTGTAAACTCCATTTTTTTGGTTTACTAATTAACTATACAATATTTACTATAACTTTTCTTCTAAATACCGTAGAAACAAAAATAGAGTGTTTTTGGAATCTTAAATGTATGGGTTATAAAATAAAAACCTAAAAGAATTTTCGAAAATTTTAATCAAAACGGTGAATTTTGGGAAGTTACGTATCTTAATGACCAAAATAATAATAATAAAAGAATTTTCTTCTTACAAAGTACTTCTCGAAACTTGTTTGAAAATTATTTAAAATATATTGTTTAGCCTAAATAAAACACCATAATATTGTTTGTCAGTTGAACATGTCCCATAAAATGTCATCTTCACTTAAGTGTGCACTTCTAAATCGCCGAAAGGTCACTCACTTCAAGACAAGATGGATTTTCCTGTCTCTGAACGAGTTCCAACTCGATTAAAAGGGCGTTATTTTGAAATTCTGGCATAAAAATTGTCTCATTATTTTTGAAGCACACAAACGTGATCCACATTCAAAGTTCTAGGCGCCAATTCGATAATCCACAGTAGTCTCTACCACCCGTGGATACCCATGCGACTCTTGTGTTTTGTTCTTCTGTATGCTTCGTCCTGGAGATAAGAATCTAGCTGAGGCATTGTAGTTACTGAAATAATAAGTGGTCCTAATAAATCCATTTTCGTTGTAATTTTTTAATATTTCCTCGTAAGAAAATGTTTATTAAGTTGTAAAACGTCTGAATAGATATAACTTATTTTTGAGCAACCATAATTTGTAATACAGCTAAATGTTATGCTCGTTAAAATTCTTATTATTACAAGTGTTGTAATGGAAGGGCTATCCCATCCAATAGTGAACGAGGGTCAGAAGGAAGATGAACCACACATAGTCAATACAAACTCTATTTATTAACAATTCTCATCAACGACACAAATTCAACATACCAAGTTAAGAAATGCACCAATTGATAAATATGGAAGCAATAGCGAGGTAGACGAGATAATTGGAGATATCAGAATAAATCGGATCACTTAGCACGTCCAGGCAATACATATTCTTATATTTGAAGATAATTTCTAAAGTGATCTAATTCAAACCGACCAAATCCGATTTAACAACTAATGGACTCAATTCAAGGGACATCATAGTCACATGATAGTGAAAACCACGTGATTCTAGCCAATCAATTCAAAAACTTATGCGACTTCATAGTCACACGATAAAAACTATCTAGTGTTTCTAGCTAATCAGTTCACGCGCTCCGGTGTTGCCAAGTTTTGCTCTTTGCAGAAACTTTCTCTTAAAAGTATATATGTATACAAAATGCATTTTGTTTAAAAGTATAAACATAAAATATAATTTTTTTTAAATTTTAAAAGAATTTTCAGAAAGAATTAGGAACATTTCCATCATGCTCCTGAGCAGCAACTAATAAAAATTTAGTTACAATGAACTATGAAAAGAAATTGAATGGTGTTCGTAAGAAATATAATGATATTTTATGCTTAGTACATAAACTTCTATAATAAATTACACTAATAGAATGTAAAAGAATTGTACAATGATAGTGACTGAGTGAGTGATTATTAACGTCGCACTATTCAGCTACACAAGGGGTTTTGACGACGGACCACGTAATTTTGAACCATGGTTAAGTGACGTGGACGACACCTGAGCTGGAACCCAGTGATAGGGACAGTGGGATAACTTGCGTTAATATGTGTTGTTCTCTTACCCTACTTACTTATCATATTCTATTCATACTTTTAATTTATATTTTTAAAAAATTTATACCGGGAAAAATATAATCAAGTGGATATTCTGAATGTCATTTTTTGTCATTTTGTTCTCAAACGAGTTTAGTCTATGATTTTCAACTCGATGCGCAGTAATAAAGATTGTTATATCCGTTTCAATAACCTTATCAAACTAAAGGTATCAAGGTTTATATTTTTTAGCTCCTAGCATTTGTTGCTTAAGTATGTAGATTTTAGAATTTTATCACGAAATATCGATTCAACACGATTTAAGTTGAAACTCACAAGAATAATTTTCTCCCAAACACAAGTTTTAATGTCATCAACATCAAAAACATGGCATCGAATATTGAAGAATCGGAGGACTAGGCTTCAATGTGATAGATTACGAAAAAAAAAATACAGAAACAACTTCATTTTGTGAAAGAAAGATACAATAAGGTATAATAAAAGAGTTAAACAGATTTTCTTGTGTTAACTCATTTGGACTCAATAGACTCAAATCTTTTTGATTCTTAAGTATTCATTTAACATTTCGTAATAGCTGTACTTAATCTGAAGAGTACTCTTAATTGACTTAAATTTACGTTTTTATTCTTTTGAAATACTGAAATTATTTTGATTTTTCCTCTTTAAAAAATATACTTGGGCTGTACCAAAAAGATAAAGAGAGAGAGAAAAGAACGAGAAGCACAAAAGAGAGGAAAAAACCTTAATGACGTTTCTGAAACATGTTTCCTTGATTTTGAAACGAAGAGATCCCTCGTTTACAGAAAGATAGCAATTTTCAGAATGTAAAATGATAATTTGTCTTTGAATTAAGTATTTCAAAATGTGAAATAAAAACTAATTAGCTCCAAATAATTAAAAATAAGAATCTTCTATTTTGCTTATGAAATATGCATAAAATATGAATAGTTTTCAACAATATATTCTGCCTTTATTTAAAATGGTCCAAACTATTATTAATTGAATTTAAGGCTGTTGTATTAATTTATAATACCATCAGTTTTGTTAACCTAGGTAATTTTATAAAAATAGGCGAAGTCTGTTCAAAATCAAAATAATTTTTAAAAAACGTTATTTTCTTTTCTTTTATTTTATTTAGTAAATTTTAGTAAAGAAAACGCGAGGAAATTCTGAATTTGTTGCATTTTAAGTATAACATCGGAATTTTGTAACCTCACTCAATTTTTCCACTATTAAACCTAGCTTTTACATTTCAATACTTATTTTTCACTTCAAATTATACTTTTTACATAAATTTTAAATTTTATCTCCAGTTAAATATACTTTAAGAGATGATTACTTATTTACTATATTATCACATTTATTTTTTTTATTTATTTTGTTTGTTCATTGTAACTCTTTATTGTTAATGTTACTCCTGAAATTCTGATTTTAAATTTGTTATCTGGCTTTTTATCTATAATTCAGATTTTAAGTATATTACAATTGCTCTCAACTGATAACCAATGGTTATTCTTCTATAAAAGTTGTGATACCGCCCCTCTTTGGTGACCGCATCTTTGATTGTCAACGTGAGCTAGAGGTGCAGGGTTTACGAAAGGAATAGACATTTTAAATTCTTAATATGTATTTATTAAGAATAGAACTTAAATGTCATACAATTTAGATAAATTTAAATTAAGTGAGAATCTAGAATGAACGAACACACAGTGATAGTTAAACCGAATCACGTAATTTAGATCACTTTCTCTAAGTTATAATTATTTTCCGCCTACTCTTACTTCTAATAATATTACAAGTCCTAATATCAAATAATCAGTCCTCCTTAAAATCAAAACTTGGGATTTGATTTTTTTTATGGAAACGTCTGGGTGCGCGTGCTTGGTAGAAATTTTAAAAAGGTTGGGTTTAAAAGGAAAATTTTTGGGGTGGGCTGTCAATTCACGCTTGTATCTTTTCCCTAACATAACATTCCCCAAATTCCATTATGCTTGCGAAACTTCTGTTCCTTTTAAAAAAGGCTTTTTTATTTGCTTTTCTTGTTCACTTTTTCGCTTTTTGGGGTTTTTGGGTTTGGGAAAAAGAGTTGCCATTAATCTTGGCCACCAAAGAACCCAGAGGTTATTTAAAGAAAAGACGCGTGAGCCCGTCACAAAGTGTGTTTTAAATCACTCAATAATTCGGTTAGTTAATTTAAAAAATATTTTAAGAAGAGTTTTTTTTTTAAAGAAAGAGTGAAAATATTATAAAAAGTAAAAACTAACCCCCTTAAAAATAACTAATTAATAATCCAAAAAATTTAAAAAAAATTTAAAAAATTTTCCCTTTCGTAAACTAATTTTTCCCATTTTCATTTCAAAAAAAAAATTTACAATAATATTTTTAAATGACTCCATTTTCATATTAAAATGTATATCAATATACTCCTGTTTTGATGCACACATTGTATCTTACAGTGTTGTCTGATAATTTCTTAATAACCTTCAGCAATATGAGATAATATATAAATCCTTTTCTGATACTTACTGTGTGGGAATGGCACCAAATGTTGAAACTAAATCCCATCATATAAAACGCCACTGATAAGAGTTATGAAAGTTAGCCGGAATCAAAGGCCTAGACAGATACCTGTAATGTATTCACTTATACTACTTCCATTGTGTTTCGGTCTTGTTTGGGGCCATGCTGCCCTTTACGAGCCTCCGGGTAGGTCTTCTATGTGGCGATTTGGATTCAAAACCCCAGTAAATGACGATGATGCTGAGCTTTACTGTGGAGGAATAACAGTAAGCCAAGGTTTCATTAATTTCTGTTTATTATTATTGATCGCAAAGCAGCAGATGTATATGCAGATAAATCCAGATAGAAGATGGAATACAAAAGATTTTATTTATGAAGGCCAATTAAAATCTCACAAAATAAACGTAAAAGGAAATTGAATTCATTGAGTTAATGAAAGGTTTCACAGAGTACGATTGATATATAAAGTAAAATTAGAACTATAATAAACTCTCTGTTATCAAGTTTTGTTGCAACGTTTTAACCTAAAGTGGTAATATTTTCATTGATTCTTTTCAGAATCATATTTTATTTGTTATTCTTGGTAAATGCAGACGATTGTATTCAGCGATAACTTTTTAATTTAATATTAAATTAAATAAATTAATAATCAGTTGTATGATAAATTTTGAAGCTCGTATTTCAGTTGCAATAATTAATGCCAGTGCCTTTGGCTGATTTTTAAAACATTTATTAGACGCAGTACTTATTTGCATGTGATATAGGGAATTCATATGTGGGAATTTGACATGTTAATTTCTTAAACTATATAAATTTGTAAATATGACTATAACGACAAAACATAATGCATCTACTTTTGACTTCATTAGTAGTGAAATATTTTATAACTGAATAGGTATAAGAATGGAAATAAGTAAAAAAAAATGAATTTTTTTTATAAATTTCAATGAAAAAAATAATATATAAATATTTACAGGCAATATATGCATATGCCGTTTGAATTTTGTTTATATCTCAGTATAAATTCTATAACTCATATTTTTTTAATAAATTTATGATTTGTATAAGGTATCAAAAGCCTGGTATTAAGCTAACAATTAGTCAGGAAGTTTTTAAAATGATGTGTTTTAAATAAAGAAATACAGTGTATTTGGAATAATATTCCTTTTATTACGAATAAGACAAGATTCTCTCAATATGTATAAGAGAATAAATACTCATTCATTATTAAAATATATCTACTATCTTTATTAGTCTCGCAAATTTTATAATATTTAAATTTTTCAATTATATAAACTTATATGCGAATTACTGTTATTTGACAAAATTACGGAAATATTAAATAAAGACAAGTATCTCTTAAATAAAAAATTTAAATATGGAGTTTTTTTTCCTTCTAATAAAAAAAATTGCAATTGTTACTTTTTTTTTCATTTATTTACACATCACGTAAAACTGCTATCGCTCAAGAATTTTTTTTTAAGTGAGAATAGCTGGTATACCGGTTCTTTGCACGAAGGGAATTGAAAAATTAAACAATACAGATTGAAGGATAAAGAAGTTTTTAATGAGTTAATTTTACGTAAATTGCAAATTTTTAAAAAAAAAAGAAGCTTTTGCATATCTTAGCTGAACAAAAAAAACAAGCAAAAAAAAAAACCATATTTGATACATTTTAAGTTAGTATATCTAATAGCTGATAAAAATGATTTTTCATTTATAACGCCTCGTAACTCTCTTGTGGGTCGATTTTTGAAAACACCTTCCTAAGTTGATCTTTGCTCAGCAAAAGTAACACATCGTTACAAATTTTGAGTAATGAATGCTTAAAATAGTGTAAATGATTTATATATGTGTGGATGTGTAATAGTTAATATTACTTTCTGTAGTATTTATTTTATGTTAAAATTGTAATGTTCGCAAGCAACGCCGTGTCTTATATTATAATGGCGATTCAATGGAAACAAAGCGAAATGTTGGCGATAGAGCCACGTTGGCATCATTTTTGGTGACCTTGTTGGCAACTTGGTGATAGATTGAACGGTGCAGAAGATGAAATGCTATAGTGCCACCTGGTGGGGAACTGCAACAAAGAGGATATCACAAAAATCTTCTTTGTAAAAAAATACATATAGCACATGCCAATTTTCATAGTGAACGATTGAACGGTGTTAGCGTGAAGCGAGGTCATATATACAAACATCCCTTTATATATATATATATATATATATATATATATATATATATAGAAGAGAAAAACTTTTACCATTTTTTAAAAGTTTAATCTAACATTTTAGATGACGAGTTGACTTTATATTTTTGTAAACGAAACATTTGGTCAACGAATACAAACAGGTTATATATTAAAAGTTAGTACACTTCCGTAAGCATGTTCCATGCCATTTGTCTCCAATAGTCACCAAGAATAAGAATATGAAATAAAAATATTTGCAGAGGTAAGTTATGAAAATATAATGAGTTCAAAAACATATATCAGTAAGGCAATTTTTTTTTATCAGGTCTTCATATAAATATAAAGAATACTAAGGGTTGAGGGAGGGAGAGTTCAATCTAAACAGGTGACATAAAATTCCAGATAAGTTTCAGAATTTCTGGAAACATTTTAGTTATCTCTATGAGAAATCTTTATCTTGAAATAATTTGACGACAATTTCTTTATTACTGGAGATTGCCGAGTTATGCAATCCATTACAGGTGCAAAAATATTAAATTGAATAGTCAAAATCGCGCGATGTTTATTTGGCTTAGTTGACCACTTTAATATGATGGCATTTCATTTGACTGGTAACGAGCTATTTGAATTGTAAGCTATATTCGTGAAAATACTTTAAGATACTGGAATTAGGTAATCAGTAATTACTAAACACGATCGAATTTTTCCAAGATAATTTACATCATAATAAAATAAAAGAACTCATAATTTTTTTCACATATTCCAAATTATAGAATTTAATTATACTTTTATAATATTTATAAAGTACAATTCAATGAGAAAGTATTTTTCAAAAGTTTAATAATGGAGTTATTGTCGATTAAGTTTATTGTAGGAAAGCAGCATTTGCGTTACAGTACAAGTACTATAAAATTTGCTTTAAAATTAAAAGTTTAGAAATTGATGAATAAGTTTTGAAGTAAGGTCTCTATTTGTGTTTTACTACCTTTTCTTGAGAGGGAGGGCCAACTCGGGTATCGTCCTCGTCATTTGACCGTCGTTCAAAATTCCGATGTGAGTCGCCAGTAAATTTCGTGTTTCTTCACAACTTCAGAGTGCGACGTAAATTAAAGAAATTGCTACTACCTTTTCAAGAAAATTAATTTACATTCACATTATAAAAAAAAACAAATATAAATATAAAACTAGAATAAATAGAAATATTTCGAATAAGAAAAAAAGGTAGAACAACTCGAAAATTTTAAATATATTGTATAAGTAAGGAGAAGTTTCTTTTACTATAATAATAGGCAAGGAAAAAGTACGACAGTCAGTACAATACAAATAATAATTCCTAAGAAATTCCAGTTTTTTAACTATTAGACTTACAAACTTGAAAATCCGTAAAAGTGTTTCTTTTGTTGAGTAAAGATCTGATAAGATTGAGATTAGTAGGATTGCGGGGGCATTTTAGGTAACACTATATTCCAGTTTATGTATTATTAACCATCAAACAGAAAAAATTGTCAATCATCTTTCTTTTGTAGAGTAGAGACAAGTTAAAGGCGGGTTTTGTGAAACCAAGTGGGTTGCGAGGGCATTATAGATTTAAAATCTTGTTTTATTTAACTATTAGAAGTGCATACTTTAAATTCGGTACACATGTTTCCTTTGTTGACTAAAGATCTACAGAGGACGTATTTTACAGGAATCGACTCCCAAGGGGGAGGGGACATAAAAGATAACTATACTTCTGCTATTGGATTTCAAGACTTTTCTTTTTAAATCAAGAGGCAATGAATATAAGAATATTTTTGTACACAATTGAAAGCTCAATGCTAGGACAAAGATATCAATAACTTAAAAAGAACAACAAACATCATGTAATATCCAACGAAGCGGGTGCGTAACGTGTTCTATATATATAATGCAAATGATACAATTTATGATTCCATTACATATATTTAAATTATTATCTCAATTTATATCTCTGTAACTATATAATTTTGTTATTTCATAATGCATGAAACGTTTTATTTTAAATAAAAAAAAACTTTTTACTATCCCCATTTAAAAAATTTCGGTAGATGAAAAATAAGCAGTTGTTACAATAAAGTTTTTATTGTTTACATGGATCCCCTATTTGATCCATTTAGCTGAGAAAGTTTCTGCCGAAATAAAACTTGCTTAAAATAGAGGTTTGTTTTGACATTTAACAAGAAGAAAAAGCTTTTATAATTTCATCTTACAAGCAGACAAGAGATCTTATAATTTCACTTAATAGGCAGATAAATTCAAAAAAATTAAAAAATTGCTGTCCTTTATATATTTTACCAAACCTGTGTTTATAAAAGAACTCAAAAAATTATTTTTCATTACAATAATTTATAAATGAACATATTGCCTTATGTACAATTTTTATAGCCATAATAACTATTTTTATAAAATAATGTTGAAAAACATAAATGCGACTAATGAAGTGTTCAATGAAATAGCAGTATCTAATTCTCTCTCCAACTGTTATACATCTATTTGTCTTAATAATAATTTTGTTTTCTTAAAGTATTAATAAACTGTCGGATATATACTAGGAAAATGGTTTTGCGAAACATTAACTTTATCGATGGTATTTAAGGCACCATCTTTTGTTTCTTTGTAATTAAATTTACTTACCCATTACCATATAAATGCTTTCATTATATTTTTCGTAGATATTTCTCCCCTATTTTTTCTAGGAAAAGCAGTATTATTACTACAAAAGCATATTTTACTTCTTATTATTTTCTTCTTTTTTAATGTTAAATGCTTCGTATGTGGTGTTCAAAAGTTAAGGGAAAAACAGGCTTTCGCGGGTTTTTTTAAACTACTGAGCTGTTTAGTGAAAATTGGTACACATAACAAAGATGCGCTTCTTAGTTATTGATTCAATTATTTTACGCAAATTTAAAAAACTCACAATCCAGGCTCTTCAAAGCATTACTCAGTGCGATTTCAAGTTTTCTCGAGTTTCGGAAGGCTTACGATTATTTTTGAAACTTTTGCAATGGCACAAAGACAATGTCTGAATGATGGATTACTGTTGGAAAAATGGAGGTAGGCCAATCCTAAGCGGAAGTAGGAATAGGATTCTATGTGTTCAGAAATACGGATTCCAGAAAATAGAAACAGGATACCATAGCGTACATGGAAGACCAGTTATAGGGCATACAAGAGTCATTACTATCCAGGATTACCTCTAAATGGCCTTAACTGTAAAGCTCAATAAGGAGTATGACAGCTACTCAATTCTGAAATGAGGTCTCTCTGCTTCTGGTACCTTAGTTTTAAAGTACACTGTTTGCTGAAGACTAAATGAGAAAGGATTTTATGCCACGGAAACAATGGTCTGCATCTCGCCCAATCTCGATCACAGGAGAGTCTATTTGCCAGATACAAATAATATCCTACTGAGACACGGGAGCAGTGGTTCTATTTACTGATAAATCAAGATTCAGTATGAACACTGATTCTTGACGTGTTCACATAAGGAAAGGATTAGAAGCCCGACCTGGTTCCAGCATCATGGAAGTGGAACCATCATCAACGTTATTTCCATTTTTCAACATCATGGAAACAGATCACTGTGGAAGTAGTAATAATGTGCTCAGGTTGACGTTACGTTGAAAGGGGAACAGGAGAACACGTATTTCAGAAAGGCAACTTGATTTAGGGATGGCGATTCTTTTCGAAAAAGATCGATTTTTAAATCGATTCAAATCGAATCCTGATGAATCGATTCACAAAAAAAATCGAGGCCTAAAAGATCGATTTCGAAAGCATCGATTTTTTTTTCAAGTCTGCATTTACGATGTAAATTTTAATCAATTTTATGAAAAATAAGTATAAGATACCATAATAAACGATCTCTTATCAGTAAAATCAGGGAATTTTTTTAGTTCAGGGAATTCGACAATTGCAATAATTTTTATTACCAAATCAAAGTATCAGGTATATAAGAAGACATTTATTTTCTGAATGTATTTGTTACATTAAAAAGTTTAGAAAATAGATAATATAGCTTATAGTTTTTAATGCTTAATATCTAAGCTTTTTTTAAAAATAACAGTCTGTCAAGTTTACTGGGATCCAAGCGGTTCCGCTCATCACTTGTGATATTGCCGGCAATCATAAAAAGGCGTTCACAAAAAACATGATGCCACAATACTCATATACATTATGGCTATTGAGTGAACGTGATGATAAATAGAGTTTTTTTGCTCTAGCCGTTTAAGTACAGGATCATACTTCAAGTGCACAACTGCCTGCGATAAATAGTGTTTAAATTCTTCGTTTTTACCAAATATACCTTAAATCCTTCGTTTTTACCAATTTTATGGCTTTTACCAAAACATAAAAAATCGAATGTCGATTTTCTAGGATGAAATATCGATTCAGGGCTACATATCGATTTAAAAAATCGATTTGTTTCGCCCAAGAAATCGATTTTTCGATTAATCGATCTCAGATCGCCATTCCTAACTTGATTGCTCGGAAGTATAGGGATGAGATCTTAGAGCCTTGGAGGAGGCCTCTCTTCCTGAGAGACTGTGCATTTTTATGGACTATAACTCTAGCCTACATGAGACTCAATTGATCAATGGATACCTCGAAACTGGGGATATTTAGAATATGGAGTGGCCAGAATAACATCCTGCTGACTGGAATGCCATGTCTTGGTAGAACAATTGCAGTTTGCCTGCCTTCTTTCAGAACCTTACCGTAACTACGAAGTGCATAGTGCAGGTGTTAGATTTATTATCCTAAGACCTCAAACAGCCCGTTGAATTATTTCAGTAGTTTTAAAAGAATAAGAAAATTGTGTCTCATTTTCTTATTTTTTGTTCACCAATGAAACTGAATTTCCTGCATCAGATTAGAAACACTAACCTGTCTTTGAAAATGTGCTTAAATCAATTTAACTTAAAAAGGCTTCAAAGTCAATGACTTAAGGTATCCGACAACCCTAAAACCATGGGTTTTTTTAAAAAATTGACATTTTTTATGATTATATTTTATAGGCCATCTTATTAGCTTTATAAAAAATACCAAGTTTTTAATTTTTATTCACCAGAACAAAAACTACAAGTGTTTTAGTAAAAGCAGATGCCATAACTTAACATAAGATGTCAAACTTTAAAATGCAATTTACTCAAAATGCGTTTTTTTCGAAAAACTCAAACGGGGACAGCTATTGCTCAAAAAGTTTTTTAAGTAATTTGCTGAAATTTTTTGTGTATGTTCTGTATAACAGTAGAAGTGTTTTAACCTGCAGATTTATCAATCACTGTTTTATTATAAAATGTGCAGTTCTTTATGTGAATATAATCACTGTTTTTTTAAGCAATTTCATATAACAGCTAAAATAAAGTGCTGTAAAAATTAAAATATCTTTTATCCTGAGTGTCATTTCAAAAAGGAATAGAAAAGTAATACATCAAAATTGAAGAATTGAGAATTTGTTCATTTACTATTTGTACAGATCGGGCCCAGTTCATGTAATTTTTTGTCAATTTTTACCCTCTTTTTCCTATTTTAGTAGTAATAATTTATTTTTCTCTTCATAATTAGCCTTCTCTTCTTAAAATGTACTAAATAAATCTAAAAACCACAAAAACAAAAACAAAACAAAAAAATCTCCATATCTCCTTTATTTAAAAAAAAATAAAAAAAGAAGAAAAAAAAGAAGAAACAGTTGTTGTAAGAGTAGTCAGATACCTAAAAACAAACTAAGAATTTGAAAAGAAGTCACAAAAATATTTAAGAATGCTGTGACTTTTAACAGGAAGAAATATTTCAAGAAAACAAAATTTAATACAAAAGATAAATAATCTTAATAATAAAATCTTATTGAAAAATATTAAAAAAATGTTTCTAAGGAAGTTCTTTACCCTGGTAAACTTATTATTATTGGCAAATATTATTAGACCTTCTGTGACACATAAGACCTTGTTATATCTAAGTAATCCCTAGTTCCTGTCCGTCGCTCTTGAATTACCGCTACCGAGAAAAAAAATTTGAACTGTTTTACCACATCAATCATCTTAATAATACATCATTTCACTGTCTCTTTAAAGAGTTGTGTGTTATTATTTTTTATTAACTGTGAATGATGATGCATGCATATTTTAGAATGAAAAAAATCCGAAAAGTATAATTACGGAAATGATAAATTCATTTACAAAAGTTTTTAATAATATTTTATAATTAGAGTGACACTGATAAAGTTTCTGAAATGCATTTTTTTTATTACTTATAGATCCATAACAGCAGTTAACGCATCTTATGTCAAAAGAAGGTTTTATTACAATAAAGTTAGTTCCGTTCAAAAGTTAGATATATTAATGCACATATTTATGAGGATTACTAGAAATGTTCATTGCAATGCTGTATAAAAGGACTAAAATTATTTAAACATTAAATGTAATCGATATATTTAATTTTCCGTGTATTATTTAAATTATTCAAAATTATTTTAAAAATCTGTATAAAATTTAAATGATTAGCTTATTTTATTTTTGATTAATTATCGTTCTGGTTTCAGATTGATTTCCTTATTATTGATTTCACAAGAATTTAATTATTTATTAACTGTTACTCAAAATTTTATCTAACTAATAACCGCATTATCAACTTTATCCAATACATCCTTTAATATACGAAATACATCTGTAACAAAGTGTAAATCACAGATTCGAAGTCAAAGTCAAAACTCGAAGCATGAAATTATTATTCTTCACAAATTTTATTTTACAAATCAGTAACGGATATAGTTTTGAATAATACTCATAGAAAACGATTCATTTAAACAAATACATTCCATTATTCTAACAACCAAATAATTTATAAGAAAATACGGAAATAATCCAACAAAAGGCACTTTAATTCAATAATAATCTCAGTTCAATTGTTAGTTTTATTACATTTCTTAAGTTTGCAAAATTTTTATAAATTTTATTGCTTTTAAATTTATATTAAATGACTCGTGTATTAAATTTCAAACAATTATAACATTTTCTGATGATCAAATTTTAAAAAAATGATTACCTATCAACAGTTAATTAAAATTCATTTTTCGAAAAGTTTAGCATTTTAGCACTGGACAATTTTGATGACAAATTTTTACAATTTCAATATTATAGTTTAAAATAATTTTAATTGAATGAAGGCAGAATAAATCTGTATATTTAGAAAACTACTTAAATATCAGTTAATATATCATTTTCGGAAGAAATAAATAAATTAAAATACCTATGAATAACTGCAGCCAAAGTTTATTCCGCTCAAGCCTTTTATTGTTATAATCACTCAAATAATCAAAAGGATCATTTCGATGCCAGATGAATGGCCATATTTTGAAAATACACAAAAATTGAATACAGATTAAGTTCAACCCAATTCTTTTCTCTAACAGGAAAAACATATTTAGAATAGTTACAAAAGACGCCACCTTGAGAAGCATAACTTTAACAACAAACGATAATATATCAGTAAATAAATTAAATAATTAGGTAAAGTAGAGTTGCATGAATTATTGAATTAAAGCAGACGATAATAATATCGAAGATAATTTTTTCAACCTAAATACGACTACTGTGTAATTTAGAGAATCAATTAAAATTTAGCTCAAAATAAAGAAAAGAAATTTAAATAGAATGAGAAATATTTTACAATATGAAAACATGAACGTACTCCAAATATGGAACTTATTATTTTACATACAGTGCCACAAAAGTGTTCGCACACTTGCTATCTCCAATAAAATTTAATGTTTTGATAATAAAAATTTATATTGTAATTGAATTTTTTATGATATCTGTCAACTTCTCTTGGGGAAAATGACATATTAGATTTTCAAAAAGTAGTATAACTATTTTTAAAAATTAATAATCAAAAATTAAAAGAAATTACGCCACAAAAGTCTTCATACACAGCAAAATCTCAATTTTAACTTAAATATTGTATTCCTTTTTTATTTAAACTTAGTAGATATATTCTGGCACAACAACTTTTAAGCATCTTGGTGTAGTTTAATCAGTTTTTGAATTTCATGATTTTCCCCTTCTGAATTATTTTTTTTTACTTATAATATTTTGTTTTTTATACCTATTTTTTTTTTACATAAAAATGTTACCAAATAGTTTACTGGGTAAATAAATATTGAGGGATCTTTCATAAATTTTGGGACCCGATTATAGATGCCAAAACCAGGGTAGCTTTTAATTGAAAAAAGCCCTTTAGCTTGGCCCTCATTTCCATCTAAAATGGAGAGTTTTCAATTATAAAATTTTATTAAAACTTTATCATTAAATATTAAAAAGGCCCAAATTTTGGGAAAAAAATGTTTAAAAATTATTGGCCAAACCCAAAATTCTGCTGCTGCAATTTGGGGGAATTTTGTACTTAATCCGGTAAATCTATTGGTCAATTTTAAAAAATGGAATGGAATGTTCTTCACTGGGGTATAAAAAGCCCCAGAATTAGGTAATGGTATTTTGGGGATAAATTGAAATTATGAGCTATTTAATTAAAATATTTTTAAAAAGAAATTTTAAATATCCCTAAATTTGCATTTGAACGACCTTTTTAACGGAAAATGCCCAAGCAATGAAATACGCCACTGGTGATCTTAATTTCCTCAAATTATGGAGACTCCTCAAGATTTATTTAGCCATAGAACATATTTTGCTATGTAAGAAAAGAAAATATGGGATAAAAAAACAAAATATTAAAAGTGAAGTAAAAAAAATAATTCAGAAGAATGGAGAAAACGATGCAGAATTACAAAAACTGATTAAATCTACACCAGACTGTAAGCGTTGTTGTGGATACTAAAAGAATATCTACTAAGTACTAAATTTTGAAAATACAAGTACTAAATCTACTGGAGATTTTTGCTAAGTGTATGAAGACTTGTGGCTAATTTTAGTTTTTGATTATTAATTTTAAAAAAATAGTTATGCTATTTTTAAAAACTTAATTATGTCATTCCATTAAGAATATGTTGAATACATCATAAAAAAATTACAATTACAATATATTAATTTTGTTGAAAACATTAAATTTTATTGGAAATTCCAAGTGTACGAGCACTTTTGTGGCCCACTGTGTATTGATAATGTTTTAGATTGTAGTTAGTTTTTTAGTATTAAAGGCTCTGATAAATTCTTTCATATTTTAAAAAGGAGAACCAATTTAAGAAATTAAAATTTCCTGAACTCTACATAAATAGGTAAGAGAAATAAATGGCAAAAATAATAAATAACAAGAAAAATTGTGCAGAATAGGAGATTATCATATGTCCAAACGAAACAAATAAACAATTTTCAAGTTTTGTCTTTCTATCCAATTAAAAAACTGTTAAACCTGACAAACATGATTCGAACTTTTGAAATTCCATGAAAGAAAAAAAACTAGACCTGAGTTAGAGCTTCTTAGTACTATATCTGCAAAATATGCTGGTTTTAAAATATAAGGGAAATATATTTTTTGCATTCCATAGAGCTCTTTTGTCTCTCTCGATAAAGTGATCAAAATAATGTATTCTTCTCAACCACTTAAAAATTGTACATTTATTAAGTACCTACAATTCATTAAAACTTCCTCTTTTATTAATATTTCACAAAAAACAATTTTTCCAACTCCAAAAATGTGGATATAAACCGAAAAATGTAAATATTTATAAAGCATAAATATTGATGAGGTTGAAATCGTGAGTAGACTGCTAGATGTTTTAAATGATCTTTACTTACGTACGATTGTCATGAACTTGATAGGTTTTTTTAAAAGAACTTTTTTTTTTGTGTTTATATATTTTCCAGGAAAGAAAATCACGCTGTGCCAGCTATTTTTGGAAGGCAATTCTTAAAATCAAAAAATTGCACTACAATGTGTTTTGAAACTTTTTTAAATTTATATTCTTAAATACAAATACAAATTATTATTGTAATATTTATAAATGCATTTCATTTACTAGTGGTTAACCGCTAACTTTACTAGGTATTTTATGATATCGTGTGACTATATATATGTGAATGTGTGTGTGTATGTATGTGTGAGTATGCATATATATGTGTGTGTATGCATACATATTATGTGTGTGTATGTATAATGTATATATATAGTCAAAATTCTCTACTGAAGAGAGATGAATATTCAATAAGCAAAACTGAAAAAATTTAAATTGCAAAGTAATCAGACATTGAAGGATATATGAGAAATTAAAAATACAATAGAGTTTAAAATATAAAAAAATAGATACTACAGTATTATAAACACTACTGACTTAGGACAGCTGTTATATATAAAATAATTTCTATAAAAGTAGGGTTGAACATGTTTTGTGGGCAGACAACCTTCCCCTTTTATGTTAATAATACTGAGCAAAAACCTATTAAAAATAATGGATTAAAAATCTAAATCCATTACAAGATAGAGGCAACTTACCTAAAAATTGTATTCAAAAATGCAGAGCCCGCGCTAAATCTGAGTACAATAGACAAGTTATTGCCAGATTCTGAACTCAAATGCAAATTCAAAGCATTTGAATGGCTAATTGTAGCACTTAGCAAAAGTATGAAAATAATAGAAACAAAAAATTAAAAAGAGAGTTTACATAGTACCGTTACTTTAGAGACAAGGATTACATATGAATTAAACAATAATAATAAGTAATTTTATCTAATATTAGAATATGGAAGTAACTTCTCTAGGAAAAATAATAAATTTATAATAATAAACTATTATTATTATAAGGAATTTTAATCCTTACTATTTAGAATTTCTTTATTTAAATAACTAATAATAAAATTAACTGACTATTTTTGAATTAAGCAATGTTTGGTGAAAGGTTTATAGTTTTTTATTTTTTCTGATTTTTTTAAACTAAAAATTTATTGAGTTGTATATAATTAATAACAATATTTCTGAATTTAGAAACATGTACATTACTCTCCCAAGGAGGTACTTTTATAATATTAACGTATATATATATATATATATATATATATATATATATATATATATATATATACGTTGTTGATACCCAAGTCCTACCATTTTGATTTCGATTGATTGACAATCATTTTTATCGCTTTCACCTCCTTATTCAAAAAGGAAAGGATTTGAACTTCTAAAATGGAAGCATATTTATCTTTTACATCAATGTAGCCCTTCTCGCTTAAGAGTCTATTTTGAAGAACCCATTTTTTAACGGATCTCTATTTGAAAGGGGAAAAAAACACGCTTACAAAATTTCACATCTGTTGGTCGACACGTTAAAAACGGGACTTTTTTTTTATTTAAAAAGCCTCCGTATCTTTTGGGAATCAATTTCCATAAAACCAGTTCTTAGCTTATCTCAACTCAACAAACGGAACGCATCTGCTGAATTTCGTATGTAGGTTTAATAGTTCAAAAACAGAATTTTATTTATTACCTCATGTAACCTTCCGCTTATCCTTAAGAGTCCGCAAAACCTGTTCTTATTATATCTACACAATAAAATGAACATACCTGTCAAATTTCAAGTCTGTAGGTCTAATAGTTCGAGATCTCGTGATGAGTGAGTCGCTTTTCTTCAATATATAAAGAGAGAATGAGAGAGATAGACTGATAGGGGAAAAAGAGTGAAATGCCAAAATGAATTGTGTCAAACTTTTAAGAAAATTAGGTTAGGTACAAAAATGCCTAGCAAATATTTTCCTTATCCACAGTATTGTAAAATCTTTTTTTTAAATGTCTTGTAAACCTAATAAAACGTCAGTCTCAAAAATTTCTTTATCCCAAAAGGTTATGACTGGTTCTATTCATGGTACTTCAACTTTTCCTCTTGAAGAAACTATTCTTTAAGTATGATTTTAGTTTAAAAACCGTTTTCCGTAGAGATGACTTGATTTTAGGCAAATGTAAATGCGATTTGAATCCTAACATTGGGGTGTGTGAGGTTAATCGTGAAATCTCGGAATAATAGAAAGTGAATTGCGACTAGGAAGTCATGCGGCTTGAAATAAAAATCTTAAAATCCCCAGGAATTGTAGAAAAATAGCAGTGGATCTGTACCAAGCTATCTTGGTTTGAGAAGGACTTGCATAAGGATACGATCCATTTTGAATAATCTCATAAGTTAGATTAAATTAGGATTTAAGATTGCTCCCTGAAGGTTAAGCAATAAAGTTGTAAATCATTCATAAAGTATTAGTTCTAAAATAAAAATATCTATTTTTAAGATAATGTTGCTTCTTATCCGAACTCTCTTACATCTGCGATCTCCGGCTGCGACACGGTTCGATTGCAAAAATGATAAGGATTGTTTTGATATCTCTTATCTTAAAAGAATGATAGATTCTTTTGTACATTTATATATTAAACATAAAT
Organism: Trichonephila inaurata madagascariensis; assembly: GCA_019973955.1. Taxonomy (NCBI): domain Eukaryota; kingdom Metazoa; phylum Arthropoda; class Arachnida; order Araneae; family Nephilidae; genus Trichonephila; species Trichonephila inaurata. The sequence goes on from BMAV01018868.1 coordinate 149,717, forward strand.
TCCTTCTCTTCCTACTAGAAACTCTGGAAAATCAACAAGGGAAAATGCGGCATCTGCGGTGACGCATGGGATCTTCCAGAACCCAGACCAAACGAAGATGGTGGAAAGTATGGCAAGGGAATAGTGGTCAGAACCTACAAAGCTGGTCAAGAATTCACTTCCACAGTGTTCATCGTCGCCAATCACGAGGATACTCGACCAAGTTTTGTCCAGCGGAAACCTGGAGGAAAATTCTCCTCGACTTCAGGGATTGTTTCCTGGATCAGCATCCTGTCGGTTTGGCTGATGGTTCTGGCAATCGGTACTTCCTGAAACGTGGAATTAAGGGCAACTTGGATATTAAACTCAAACTTCCAAATGGTCTGAAATGCGACAGATGTGTTTTGCAATATCACTGGAAGGCTGGTGAGTTATTTCAAAATTAATTTAAATTTGCATGGCATCCAGTTAGATTGCAAGCTCAGCCCACAATCATTTATTGGAATTGTGTAGAAGGGTACTCAAGTTTGTTTATTTGTACCAAACGCTCACATTTTTAAAGTATCTTTACCAAACTACGTTTAAAGTAAAATTTTTGACTCTTAAGCCTTTCAGGTTAAGATAATAAGGAACAGATATAAAAATATTCATCTAAACTTTCAAGATTTTGGTATGACTTCAAAAACTTACTCAATAGATTCATACTGAAACTCAAATGCATTTATTTTGATGTCATTTTCGAATTTTTGAAATCCACAAAATATACAGTCACAATCAAAATGAAAGGAGAGACTTACTTAACGGTGATGAGTTCTCTAGTTTTTAACTGTCATTACTTACAGTTGATTCGAGATTTTTTTCTTGGATTCGTAGACCTAAATTTGACCTAAAATTACTTCCACTAGAACTACTCACATACACAAAGTGTAAAGTAAAATTTCTTGGATCACACTGGCAGACAGACCACTCAGATCTTGACATACTTAGTGGTGTTCGACAGGGAGATTCTCTCTCTTGCTTTCTCTTTAATATTGCACTTTTTGTAAATTTCTAATGGGCTAATGATTGGAGTTTTTTCCATTGCAGATCTAGTACATTCCCCAAAAAGTTTATTTTTTTTGAGCAGCCCATATGGGGATCCCAAATAGGGTAATTTTGACACCCAGTTTCCTCCCTAAAGGAAAGCACCTGAGGTCTGACGATGAGAACCAGTACTAGGATTTAATTTTGCCTAGATCTTCCAACAAAACAGGCACTCGAGGGGCCAAGGGACATGCCGCATAACCTTATGGCATGGACGCTGTCGACTTTCTGCATCGTGAAAATCCACTGACTTGGGCTGGGGTCGAACCCTCAACGTAAATTTTTATTTCGACGCCTTATTTTTATTAAACACGCCTTAGATTTAATTATAACACTTTCTATCCACTAAAGGCATTTTTTGAGCAATGTAATATTCAGTACACATGTACAAAAGTATATGTACAAAATATAAATTTTTTAATTGGTCCCTCTTCCTTATCTGTGCTCACCAAAACTACACTTGAAGGTAGAGTTTTTACGTCCTCAGATCAGTGACTTTGCTCCGTTTTATTTCTGGAAATAGCATTTGATTTAAAACCAGATTTTGCCAACAAAACTCTTTGTGTTCACCTTCCACTTCTAATCTGAGAAATTTTAATAACTGCGTTAATTTTTGACTATAAGATTCTCTTCTACAGTGGACACCGATGTATTTCTCAGATATATTGCACTTGTGAAAGTAATTCACGATTCAAAAATCAGTACAACTTTTAGCCTATTCTGAGGGTATTGATGTGATTGCTCGTACCCTCCCTGCTCTGAAAGATTCATTTCTTGCCCTTAAGATTGCAGCCAGTCAAATGAGTTTTGTTATAAATGAAAAAAAAATGACTAAATATATATGCAATTTTCAAAAGAGAGAAACTCAAATCCTTATCTTGAAATAGATTCATATAAATCTGAAACAGTTAAAAGTTTTACCTACTTAGGATCAATTATTACCTTTGATAACAGAATATCTCATGAAATCTTGAATCAATTATACCTGGCAAAATAAGGCTTATTAAGGATTGAGGAGATTTTTAAAATCTAAATTTCTTTTTTTCAAAAAGCACAAATTTTTCAACTTACAAAACTCTTATGGATCAGTTCTGATAAATACATCCGAGACTTGGACAATAACAAAACTGGAAGAAAATCGAATGACATCTTTTGAGAGAAAAATACTTCGAAACATACTTGGAGGTGTAAACGCAAACAGTAGCTGGAGAAGATGTCATTTTTAGTTATATAGAATTTATAAACAACCTGGCATCATTAAATACATAAAAATAAATAGAATGAATTGGATAGCCCATATAATTCGAATGTCAGATAATAATATTGTTGAAGAGATACTACAGTTCAAAGCCACTGGGATTCGAAAGCTTGGAAGACTAAGGCTGAGATGGGCAGACTCAGTGGAATTAAGACTTTGGGATTATAAAAGAGAAAACTTGGAAAACAAAAGTAAACAAGAGATCATTATTAGAAATCTTCAAATTAAGTTATATACTGGGCCACGAGGGGATGTATTGCCAAATATGATGATGAGAAACTAATTTCACAATAAGAGAATTTCTAGATTTTACGTGCAATGCTCTGATTTTGGACTATCATCATCGTAACGAACAATACATTAAAAGAATTTAATCACCATAAGTCCTTTCAATCTAATTTATAATACACTACAACATTTTATTGGTTAGGTTTATTGACAAAATTTGGTTAAGATACTCTCGTCACACTTTCATCATAGTACGGAAAAGCATTATTGTGTGAATGGAACACAGTGGGGTCTCCTAAGTAGAGCACGCAGAGTGATACTTGGGGGTACGTTAAAAAGGTAGACTCAAGTTTAAAAAAATGAACATACATTGAATATGAGGTACAGTAGGACCCCGCTTAACGCGGGGAATACGTTCCATAAAATTTCGTATAACACCGCAGGAAAGAAGAAACACAGGTAAACTGCTTCGGATATCGGGAAGCCTAACGTTGCGTGCAATTTCGGGGAATCCCCCGATTCAAATAAAAGAGGTTAAGCCGAAACAGAGAGAGAGAGAGAGCGGGCTAAAAGAAACAGCGTTAAGAGGGGTCTTACTGTACTTAGAATTATTTTCGTTTTAGGGGTACAAGAGCAGAAAATTTTGGAGACCACTGGGCTAGTTAATCTATTAAATAAAATAGAAAAAGATCGCCAGGGCACCTAGAGGCGTATATACCTTGTTTTCGAAAAAAAGCAAGTCCTTGAAGGTTATATACAGAATATAGATTAAACTATTAATAATTAATTCCCACTAGTACTTGAAAAAATGTTTTGCAAATACATTTTGATAATATCAATGATTACGTTTCTGTTAAAGTTTAAAATAGCATACATTTTCTCAAAAACTAATGAGATAATTGTATCATTTGACATCTGCTAAATCAATTTTTTTTGCACTTACAGCTAATAACTGGGGAATATGCGAAGACGGAAAAGGTCGTATGGGCTGTGGACCTCAAGAGTATTTCAGAGCATGTGCTGATATTAGGATCGAGTAAATTGTATATGTAATATGATTCAACAAATAAAATGCAATTGTTTTGAAACATGCGTTATCATAAATAAACACTGTCTCATTTATTTTATGCTTTCATGACTTCATAAATTCAGAGTACGCTACTCTTAAAATTATATAATAAAATGAATGAATTTATGAAATAGTTCTTAAGAAGATAAGTGTACAATCAATAATCTTTTCTTTCTAAATTAACTTTAACATATTATTACGAATGAAGACTTTCTAAATTATCATCAGTAAATGGAACACGAAAAAGGCTTAACTTTTACAAAATATTGCTAAAGACAGGTTGCAATTTTTTGAGGGAATTAGAAATAATACCTATCTGAAACCTCTTAAATAAATACATACAAATCATAAAAATATATTATGCATTGCATTTTTCAATGCCAATTTTCAGGGGAATTAAAGTATTTAAACCCATCTTAACGAAAAAACTAGCCCACAATTATGTTTATAAGTCCAAATATTGCTTTAAATATAATTCTAACAATTAATCATAGTTTCAATAAGAATTATTTTGGAGATACAAATATTACTTTCAATTACAGTAAGCTAACGAATGTAACAAGAAAACCGAGAATACAATTTAGAAACTGGAAATGTATATTTCTAACAAAGGATTTAAGCCATAGCCATCGTTTTCCAAATATTTCTTTATTAACCCTCCAAGCGGTCTGCACGTAAAATTCCGCCATTCCAGAGTTGCTTTTTCTGCCTTGCTAGACTTTAAAGCGGCAGAGCCACATTCTTAAAAATATGGCTCAACCGCTTTTGAGAACCCCACCTAAAAGCAAAAAAATATGTGCGGTGCATTTTTGAAGTATCTCCAGAATGGCAAGACTTTAAGTGCAGACCGCTTAGAGGGTTAAATAACATAAAGTTATATTTTAAATGTTGTTATAATGAAATTAACTACACACACACACACACATATATATATATATATATATATATATATATAGAGAGAGAGAGAGAGAGAGAGAGAGACTTTTAATCAGAAAAGATAAGTTCCATATTATTTACTTAGTTGCTTAGAAAATTCTGATTGAATGAATAAATATTTCTTTCCCCTCCTAACTGCATAAATTTAGTCTTTTAAAAAGGCTATCACTTCAGGTTCTAAAGATACAAAAGTATTAAAGACCACTCTTTGAAATACAATGCATGATTCAAAAAGTTATGCGTCAATCTGTGGAAAGAAGTAACATTTTATTCCATCATTTTCAAACATTAACATCAAAATAAAGAGGGTAACATTCATTGCAAGCAAAATGTCAGGTTTTGTTAAAAATAGACACGAACATTTTTGTTACATAAAAAAAGTGATTACATTGAAACATTTATCAGGACCTTTAGTATTCCTACTATGATGTTATAGCATTAGAAAAAAAAGAGAAGATTTTGAATAGTAAATGAATAGAAGCATTAAATGTATTTGAAATAATAAAGAAAAAAAATTAAAGAATGATACTGAGAGAGAGAGAATATCAACTTTTATAAACGAAGACTTTAGTCTCTCTTTTTTTTTATTCCTAAAATTTACAAGACTACAACATTTTTATGTCTTCAGAACTTTTAGGCGTGATATTTTAAATAGAATTTTATATAACTTTTGCATATTCTAAAAAACAAAATAATGTGCTCAGGCTTAGTATTCTGTACGATAATTAATTTCTTGCAATTTTTTCAAATGTTTGTGTAAAAAAAAATATTGACGTTAGTCATTAAACATATAAGTATATAAATAGAAGTTGTGCACAATCCAAATATCTCATGTTACTTTTCACAGAAATACGTTTATAACTTACTTCGTAAAATGAAAAATAAAAGAAATAAAAAGGTATACATAAACAAGATAGAAAAATATGTAAAATAGTACAAAAATAAAAAGGGTTTTTTGTGAAAGTTTTAAGAAATAAAGTAAATAGGAAAGAAAAACGTATAAATATCTAAATAAGCATGAGACTTAGAAAAAACATTTTAGAAAATTTTAACTTAATTTTACTCTAAATTCTAAGGACCAAAATGAAAAAAAAAATTAAAACGATTAATTAAGAATTTTTATTTTACACTTCAATCACATTTTTACAGAAAATCTAAATTTTTTTGATTCTGATCCATAAAAATGGATGAATTTCTTAAATAATTGTGATACGTAAAAAAAATAAGCAACATCATGCTCGTATTTTTATACATTAAAAATGCGTGAATAAATTAAGTGAATGACAACGAAGAAGGATATTATTCCAAGTATAAGATAAATATATTTCAACGCATTTTATTTCTTAGTGCCATTATGTTTGTATATTTCAAGATTTCATAAATTCATGCTAGTATATATACAGTTGTACCCCGATTTAACGAATTTATCAGGACTGAACATTTTGTTCGTTAATTCGGGGTTATTCGTTATATCGGGGTCCAAACAAAATACAAATTTTTTCCAAAGACAATCCTTTTGAAAATTTTATAAGCAACTACACTAAAAATATGCATGGTTAGAAATTACACATTTTTTATTCGATAGTTAAAAATACTATTATTTAATTATTACGGACCAGTTAATTGAGTATTTTAAAAAGCTGACTAACATATGTCTGAAAATCGTTTTGATTCCTGACTCGAAAGAGTTCTTTTTCGACTTTATGCAGAGAAGATAATAAGGCATCATTTACATTCTACTACATAAGAGAGAGGTAGGTTTACACAGATTCCAAGCAAAGCTAAACATTAGAAAATGTAACAGTTTTGATAGGAGTTTCATGATCAATTTCTGCATTAGAATCGCTATTCATTGTCTTCAACAAATCAACTATTTACTCAACTCCAGTTGCATTGATGTGCAGTCCATTATCAAATGTATCCTAATCGTTTAAATCTTATGGATTTGGATGAAATAAGAAAGGAATTTCCTGTCCAGATCAAGACTCCCACGATAGGTTACACTTATGACTCATCTGCACCTGTAAAGCCCAATAATAGTCTTTTACTGCTTTCAAGAAAAGTCTTTTTCTGTTCAGGACAAAAAAAAATATGTTATTTAAAAAAAAATCCAGTTTTTTTCTAATGAAAATTAAAGAAAAAAAATTTCCAGTTGCTGAAATAATTCGTTAATTCGTGGTTTATTATTCGTTAAATTGGGATGTTTTGCCTTCGCTTTAATCGAGGAAATTTCGTTAAATCGGGGTCGGACTGTATATAAAAATAGACTCTTCATAAAACTGTGAATAATTTTAATTTATCATGCATTTTCGAGGACCACTTCAATGAAAGGTTGTGACCAACTGTGTCGCGGGTTCGAGACCTAGTGCCACTGCAGACTCGTCATGTAGAGGGACTGATGCACGTAAAAGCCGGCGTGGTGAGGAAGTTGGAAAGAGGGGGGGGCTCAAGTACCATTCACGTCAATTAACTGTGATTCAAATTTATAAGATCCTTTCTCATAAGTCCTCATGTTGCTTCTTAGAGCTGCGTAAATAAAGATTCAGTAAATAAAGGGTTATTGGGTAAAATAATGATTCAAATATGGGCCTTGGCATAGAATGGATGTTAAAAAAGGGGTTTGCAAAATCAGGCATCCGTTGGATGGAAGACTGAATATACTGTGAAACTGTGACTTCTCCACAACAAAAACTCCTTTGAATTAATGAAACATTACATTTTGTATGCTTATAAGTAATTAACACGCACTGTAGCCAATTAGTTATTAAGTTTAAAATAAAATTCCTAGATCTATTGGTATCCTGCATGAATCATTACATTTCCATTTTCTTTAAAGGAGAGTAAAATACCATTTTAAGTGTTCTATTCATTACATAAATGAGGCTTAGAATTACTAATATAGGCACTAATGGCTTTTATATACCTTTAATGAGATATTAATTGAATAAAATAAAAAAACTGCGAAAAAAAGATCATTCTTAAGCATATTTAGATTACTTTGAACCCAGTTTCCCAGCTGCATTTTTAAATAACAACGAGTCTCTCATCAATTAGTCGTAAAAAAAATTATAATATTTTTATCACCATAAGCTTAGTACATAAAATTACCTATAAAAATGCACATCTGTTGTACAAATCTGCGGGCATAAGATGCAACCCATCAAAATTCATATATCTAATAACAAATGCACGCCTGGGTCATTTCGATACTAATTATCGCCAACCGCAGACCTTAAAACTCGCCAGAGGTGCCAAATCGAAATGAAACAATTTTTCCAAAGAGTTATGTCTTGAAATAATAATGAAGTTGGAAAGATGCTGATGAGAGGAACCGGTTCTATCAGGTATTTGTGGACGATGGCATCTTATTGGCGGAAACCGGAATCCTTAGGTCCTTCTTAAGAAGGAAAAAACCGAGAGCCTCTTTTAATTGGGGGAAAGTCATCTTTCCCCGCAAACGCACTGCTCCAGAGGTTCCGTGAGTTTTGGAGGTAAGTTTCCCGTATCTCAATTCATGTATCGGACATCTAGTTCAGATGTCCAGTGTTAAAAGTGGTCAAGTCTGTGATAATCTGATTTAAGAGAAGTGTTAAATATTATGATTGCATGGTGTTGGGTTATTCATATATACGTCAAATTGCTTGATATATTTTAAATTTGTGTATTGATGAAATTAAAGAGTTGTTGGAATTAAATTTTCTTTAAGCCCTTTATGTTACCTCTCAATAAGGTAAAGATTTATTTTGAAGCTCACATTTTCAAAGTGCTAGTTTCTATTAATAAATATAGTACAGTTTTTTTTTTTTTTTCTCAAAAAGATTTGGAATGATTAAAATTAAAGATAGTTCTTCACACACAGACGGATTTTGATTTAAATTTGAAACGTTGATGTCGTCACTTGCAAAAATTAGGATTGATTTAAAGTGTATAGTTTTGCGTAAAATTTCTTAATTAGATGTGTCAATGATAATAAATTTAATTTATTAAAAATAATGAAATCAGTTTTTTTTATTTTATATGATAACTAAGAGAAATAACTATTTAATTTCTTTCTTTTATAACCTTATGCGATAATTTACAGTTTTATTATCCACTATACAGAGTACTGCACCGCAACATATCTTATCTATAATAAAAAATACATTCTTGCATTGATTTATCTTTAAGGTAGAAGATTTTAACTATTATTTATGTATTACTTGTTATGAGTTGTGGAAAAAGTACATTAATCGCAGTATTATATATTTATTGTTATAAATTTTTTTTACATAAATGTGGAATATAAATATTTTGCAAACTTTTAATCTCAAGTCATTGTTAGGAAGAGGTTAATATGAGATTTGTTGCAAATCTTCTCTTTATGCAAACAATTCCTTTCCGCTTATGTATGCGAACTATATAACTGTTAAACTTGCAAATTCAGAAAATAACATATAAATAATGCTTTTCATATCTAAATTATTTAATTTATTTAGAATTGGGAGGGAAATGCGATTTAATAAATTTATAACATAAATTGAATTATATTTAGAAATTAATTAAACAGCTATGCAAAAAATATTCTACTAATTGCTTTGTAACTTTTTTAACATTTCATTTGTACTAATAACACTTAACTAAATGTTTCTTTCGATCAAGTGGGATAAGAAACAACAACAACACAACTATGTTATTCGATTATTAAATGTCCATTTAAAGTGCATAGTACTATTATTACGTAAATTTTTGAAATAAATGGATAAACAGCTAAGCAAGGTGTGTCAATAATATTACAATTAATAAATAGTGTTTATACTGCGACATTAATTATTACATAAAACACTAAGAGTTTTAACAATGCACTTCTATTTAATTCAGTAAGATATTTCAGTATATTTATATTTCTTAAATATATTTACTTTAATTCATTTTAGCATGATGTTCATTCAAATTTTTAACATTGTTTTGAAATTAAATGTCATGATTCATCAAGTCCCAACTTTTCCAAAAAAAAACTTTTGTTTGTGTATGTATTAAATAAGGGAGAGCAGCAAATAAATACAATACAATAAAAATCAAATAAATAATACAAGAGCATCAAATTAAAGGAGCGTATGTGTACATTTTAAAATCTTTATCGAACTAAAAAAAATCTCACAAAGTCCTTAGATTCTTCTAATCATAAAATTATTTCAAGGATGAAGTTAAATCTTTGCGAAGAATTATTTTAAGTAAGTAATTCATGCATTTAAAACTTGTGACTATTAAGGCTACACAATACCCTAGAAATGACAAAAATATTAAAACATTTTTTGCATTTGCCTGTGGGCCATATAATTGGGACGCTTGCCCCAAATTTCAGATCTGATAACCAATTAGTTTTCAAAATATTTGAAATTTTATGATCTTAGAGTTTAGTTTTGGTTTCATTTTAAAGCATTTTTCCTTTCTTAAATTGAATAAATTAAAAAAAAAATTTTGAGCACAATCAACTCTTTTAGTGTATAAATGATCATCAACTTCTCAGTTTTCTTTACTAAAATCATTTGTGTTTTCTTAAAGTAAATAGCGGTAAAATTTGTAGTGCCGCAATAAAAATTTAAAAACCAATCAAGGGTACAATATTGACTTTTTTTTAAAAAATAAATTTAAATTAATTTGATTTTTAAACCAAAATATTCTAGTAAATTACAATATTTTTTAAAAGATTTAATATTTATACAAAATAAAGATTACGCAGACGTGTAATAATTTCAAGCAAATTTTAAAGATTGTACATAAAGATACAAAATTATATTAGGTTAAATTACAAATAATTGTTATTTAACAAATTTAATTCGAAATTTAACCCTTTAAATTTTCTGTTGTTTTAAATTGATGTGCAACAGTTACTACAGAGGTACTTGGATAAAAAAAATAAGTCTGTTAATATAATGTATAATAGTTATGATAATTTTTTTTACTAATTTGTAAATTTATCTTTAAAAATAATTAAAACAAAATGCAAAATTGGAACTGCAATAAAATCGTTAAAACAATATTACGAATAATATTCATAAAATACAATGTTTTCACTACGTTTGAAAACTAAGTTTGTTGTAATATACGAAAGAGCGATAAAGGCAATTTATTCAAAAATTTCTAATAATTATAATTATTAGTAAGTATAATTATAAAAACGACCATTTTGAAATATGATATTGTACCAACTATTTCTGGAAAAGTATTTAAAGAAAGATGATAATGAAGGATAGGTTCAACTAAAGATATCCTTTTGTGGTAAAAGCAAATTTAAAAGTGCTATGCTGCAAACAGTTCCGACGGGAGTCGTGCTGTCACTTCCTACTATAAAATGTCTAATTTTATGCACTGAAAGTTGAAAACACACTGTTTCTATCAAGAATTGGATTATTATATTCAGAGAATTTTATCTCTCTTTGTATAAACCTTAGCTTCCCTTTCATTAAATGTGTATAACTATAATTTCAGTTATCTTTACAAGATATGTACATATATTCAAGGAAGTAATGAATCATAAAAAATAAGAATCACTACTGTGGAAATAAAATGATTGTAATGCAGTAGTGAAGTTAATAATGTAAGAAAGCAAAGTATCATTGTAAAGAAATTTTCTCGACATTTTCATTGTTTCAATAAAATATGCATTTATAATTTATTAGAATTTTATTATCAATTCCTAGTATATTTTATAAATTTTTATTACATTCATATACATATATAAGGCATTCTTATTAAAAATGTAATTTTTCATGCGATTGTTTACCTAACTAGTTAATTTTGAGGAATCCTTTTGCTGCGAACTGACGTTGAAACATAATAAAAAATTGTTATGCAAAAAGTTAGACTGTTGTAATAGTCACTGATGTAATGAGATCATAAAAAGTTTTTTTAACTACTATTAAATTTTCAGAATATGCAATACAGTTTTCTATGGTTGATAAATGTTTATAGAGTTAACTGAATTCGGCGTTTATTTATAGAATGAAATTGCAAAATTAAATTAAAGTTGAAGGAAAATTAAACAATAATTGAATCTAATAGCTACTTATTTATGTATCTGAATCCTTTAATATTCCCGTTTAACTCCGAAAAATTGAAATGTAATTCAAAACGGATATCAGCAACAATAGGTATACCTCAGGAAATTTAGATAATGACAGTATAAATTTAAAATATTGAAAATAAAATTTGTTTTAAAACATTAGTGAATTTGCTTTTCAATATTTCTGAAATCGAGAAATTATCAAAGCAATAGTTATATACGTTAATGCTACTTTTAAGTTTTCAACAATTTAAAATTCTTGAATTTCAGCTTTTTAACCGTCATGCCCGAGATTATCTCGGGCACAGCACTAGTGCTCCAAAATGTCACGCACGTGTATTATACAGGGTAATATTTTTTGAGTGAATTTTATATAGGGAGATGTTTAGTTTGGTTTCATTTCTTTGTCAAACCCGAATCTATATCGGGAAAAATTAATTTGGGCTCAATTGAACAGATGGTGTTTGATGAGCAGTATTCATATTTTCTTGACCAATTTTTGACTACAATCTAATTAGGGGTGGAGTATATCGCTGTGTCAGGAAATACCTCTTCCTCCGACAATCTGAAAATGCCACAAAAATATTATAAAAAGATATTGTTACATTTATTATACTAGGAACTAAGAAAAACTCATTTTTACTCTACAACAAGTAGTATAATTTTTTAAGTCAATTCCTACTTCGGTCAACAAAGAAAAATTTCATGTTAGTTACTTTTTATTAAATAGTTACAATTAATATAAACCTGTATATCCATATGACAGAATCACAATATTAAGTGGCAAAACAGAAAGCGATTTTCCTTGCAATTTTCCAGTTTCCTTTCTATATAGGGTGTTGACTATTATTTTTTTGTTTGTTACTAATTATTCATAAATTAAATTTAATTATTCCAATAAAATGTATAGTAAAAAGAAATCACATTCTCAGAAATTAGGCCATCCCAGGTGGGATTCGAACCCACGACTTTTGGCTTAGAAGTCCAACGCGGTACCCATTTCGCTACATGGATACAAATCAGGAAATATCTTTTCATCCGACAATCCAAAAACGCCAGAAAAATATTATGAAAAGATATTTTTATATTTACTAGACAAGGAACTTTTGAATTCATTTTTGCTTTTATAAAAATGTAGTCGGGAAACTTATATTTTAGAATTTCGAATCCAAGTTGTACAAGAGCTTTTTTATAAATACGATGATGCAGCTTCTGAGACAAAAGAATCCTGATAGACCACCTATAGCAGAAAACCCTTCCATCTTAGTGAACGATATTTTATACCCCATATTCCTCCTTCTTCTGTGAAACGTAAGCCTCACAAGACAGTGCTAAGTTTGTTGCTAAAAAAAAGGATGCAAATAGAAAAAAAGAGATAAGGAAGGAAATACGATTCTCTAGTGTAATGAGATTCCGAGTTGTTTTGTGCTTGGAAAAGTGTTTTTCCAGTTAAACTCGCACAACATTGAATTACTGAACTAATAATACGTATTGATTATTATTTATTTTTATTTTCTTTTTCTTTTAAAAATAATGCTCTTACCACTGCCACGCTGTGTGGCAGCCACGTCAAGCGAATATGCAGTTGCTACAAAACCTTAAAGGTTTTCATGCATATAATTCAAAATATTAATTTTTAACTACAAAGTATATTTCATTTTGTACTAAACATTTGATTTTTTAAATAAAATGTTTACATTTTATGTACCCAAATTATCAAAATAACTTCACAGTAAAAAGTTAATGAATTTTTTTCAAGCAAAATTGTTTATTAAAATCTTGAAAAATTGAATAACGATTATTTTCAATGATACAGAAGTTTTTTTTTAAGATAAAAGAAAAGCATGCTTATGATTGAAATCTGAATGATTAATAACAGCTATTCGAATGAGGAAAACATCACAACAAAATGGCATCAAAATAAATCGGAGACGATATTCGAGCTTCTACTTTAAATATGTATTTTTTTACGAATGAGTAATAAACTTTTCCTGTTTTGTTATTTTCAAAAATAAATAAATAAAATTTATTCAAACTGAAACATTAAAATGCTTAAAGTAGTATAACAGAAAATTGTGTGTAAACATATTTTTACAGAGATCCTCCGAACGAAAAATAAAAGTAAAATTCAATTTCAATAAAATTCGTAAGCTAATTATTTAGAACATATGTTCATGGCTTTTGAAGCAAGAAAATTTATTTGTGATTGATTTAATGTGCTCTATATAACAAAAAATAATACACCCAAACTTAAGAGGGTTCACCCATGTGATGGGTTCAAAAAATCAAAACAATTTTTTTTCCTAAATTGCTTTCTTAACATGTCTAGAATATGGTGGTTAAGTGATTTTTTAAAATTCGAAGTCGTTCTAAGGAAGCAGGTGTTAGAAGAGCATTAGTTCGTAGCGCTAAGTTGAGATTTTCGTTGTTTTAATCGGACTTAAAACTTTAAACGCGTTTTCTTAAAACTGTGTTTTTCAAGCTATGTTCAGAGCGCTTTAACTCTCGTTCTATTGGATATTTTTAGCAAAACATTTAGATATATATATGCTCGTAAAATACATATAAATAATTGATAAGAAAAAACTTAAAAGTTCTATCTTTTTACGGTCGTCAAAAATAAATTCCCTAAGTATGCTTAAAAACAGGCCGTCTGATGGGTGAACTCCTTAAAAATAAATTTGACTATGAAATTAAATGATTCGCACTGTTAAAAAAATTTCAAACCTGATCTTTATTTATTTTTTTACGTGATATAATCATTCACACACTTTGCTCAAATGTGTTTTAAGTATTCTTCCTCTTACTTCTTGGCAAATGTTATTCATAGTTTTGTTTTATCGTTTTTTCACGTTTAAATGTCGTCACGTTTTATAGCAAGTAAATCCTGTATTGCCAGATGTGCTGAAAAATCGTCTGTGTGCATTCTGGATTAGTTCAAACATCACGTATGAAAAACCAGCCATATTTTAGAGTGGCTCCGTCTGGAAGATGGTGTTTAATTCATTTTAATATGTGTCAATTTTTCATTCGTGTTGAGAACTAAGTGACCAGGGATATTTATCGAATTTTAAGCTCGCTTCGTAAAAAAAGAGAGAAAGCTTATATAGACTTGTTATACTCATGATAAAAATACTCTTTCTATGGAAGGGTCTCACATGGATCTTCTATGATTTTATTAAGGGGAGTTGGAAACCTATAACTCTATATATACTGACAAAAATTTGGGTGTTTCGTTTACCTTTTCTAAAAAATCTGTTATATGTACATGCTTGAAATTTTTCATACAATTAAAGTACACCTTTCTCATTATACTAAAATGAGATTTTAGCTAATTTTGAATATTTTTATAAGTTAAGAAATATTTTATCAAACATTGCAAAATTAGACTCATTTTTCGCATAAAAAATTTGTGCTCATTTCAGTATCACTTCAGTAAAACGCTCATTTCAGTATATATTTGTAATCATTATAAATATATAAAAAATTTTCTTATGGTTGTTTCTAAAAAGTCATCGAACATCAAAATTTACATTTTTTGGTAAATTACTTTTAAAGTATCAGTAAAACCCTATCGGGAGGAAATAAAAAAAGAAAAGGGTCAATTTACAATAAAAGATACATGTTTTGGTTTTTTATCAGGCGTTCAACTTTTAAACAAAAAAAAAGTACTTTGTTTACATTTTCCCATTCAAATGGCGTGGCCCGGGCCATTATTTAAAAAAGGTTTAAGACTTCTAATTACCTTAGGGTTAAAGTAAGGTATTTTTTGAAAAGGGTTAAAAACTATACAATTTAAAATGTAAAATCTCAAAATTTCAAAAAATATGATGTTAGTTTTTTAACATTAAAAACCCCAAAAATAGGCCATTCATCGTATCTTAATTTTAAATTTTTTTTTTGTATATATATTCAAACGTCATTCGAAAGGAATGATCATAGAAATTAAATAAAAAAATTTAATTTGATGAGTGATTTTTGTGTTGATGCAATAACATTTTATTTTATTTTGTCTAGCTAATTTTTGAAATTGATAACCGATGGGAAATGTTTGCGAGACTTTTGGGAAGTGTGTCTCTCCTGGGTTCGAGTCTTGATTCTACTGAAAACCTATCAGTATTATTTTTTTTTTTTTTTTTTTTTTTTTCACTTGATTGAAGCTGAAGAATTTTATATAAGTCTTCAAATGATATGGCAAGAAAGTTGAGGCCTCATTTCAGATGTTATTCTCGTTATTTGAGGAAGTTCACATCCTGTACTCAACAGTTAGTAGCCGTTGTATTACTCTAGAGTAGAACCTAGGGGTGTAGCTACCACATCATCAATGATACGGGGCCCCAGTTTATGTAAGGAAAATTTGTTAAAATTTTTAAAGGGGGTCCAAAATATTCAAAAAGGTTTTTTTTGGGGGGCCCCGTCGGAATAGTTACGCCGGTGGTAGAACCGTGCTTTAAATTTGCCATTAATAAAACGTATTTTCTATTTACAAATAAAAAAATTTTTTTTTAAAAATTTTGTTGAAAAAATTTAAACGGGCCGGTTTATAATTATTTCCTTTATGAGTAACACTAGATTATTTTCAATAAATTCTAAAACTGATTTGTTGAAAAAGTACTTATTCCAGCAAAAAAAAATTATTTGACTAAATCAATCAAATCATTGACATCGCTTATACATGCTAATAAAAAAACAGAGGCGGGGTTTCTTTTTTTGAAAAAGGCCCACTAAAAGGTATTTTGTAATTTCGTAACTTTATAAATTCATAAAATATTACTTTAATTTATTGATAATCCAATTAGGCATTATTAAAATAGAAATATTTTAATTATTTTTATAATATTAATATTCTATTATTTTTAAAACTCCTTCATTCCAAGCATTATTTGACGGCAAGGAAAAATTCTCCTTAATAACCAAAAAAAATACAGAAAAAAAAATGAAAACTTATTTTCTTTATAAACATTAAAACGAATTTTGGGCAAAAATAAATTTAATAAAACTGGAATATTCTGAAAATTATGAATATTAATGGGGCATAATAATTATTTTTTTTTTATTTCTTATGGACATGAAAACCCTTTTATACTATTTTTTAAAACTTAATTTGTTCAATTTTTAATGTTTAAATATGAAGGTTGAAACGTTGAACCTTGTCACTTTTCATTTAATTTCAAAATTTTTGGTAACATTTCCCCCCCGGGTTAAAATTTCAAGCCTAAGCATTGTTTTTTTTTTTTCTCTAAGGGGGCTCGATTGGTATTTTTTTTTCAGACCTAACCCCCGGGCTGGTTTTCCCTTTTAAGTCGGGACCCTATAAGCGATACCAATAGCTGCAAGAATTTTTAGCCGTTTATTCCCCAGGGGAGGGACCTGAGCATGCCGGGAAATTGATTTGGGAAATTTAATTTTACCGGATCCCCAAACCCCACCCGGGTTTTTTTTCATGCCGCGTTATCTACGACGCGCGTGTTTCCCGCATAGAAAATCCCCCACTTGGCCGGGTAAACCCCAACCTTTAACCGAAGGGCCCGCGGAAACCAACTAACCCCCCTAGCTGGAAAATTTTAAAAAATTTTTCATTGTAAAAAGCTTTTTTATTTTGTAATACGGACTTTCAAACTTTCTATTTCAAAAATTTTAATCATAATTTTTTCCTCCCCCCCCCCCATAAATAACAATGTATTGAATTCAATAGTAATGTACTTTTGGCTAAAGTTTCAATACAATTTTTAAATTTTAAATAAAATTATCAAGATAAAATTAAAAAATTTTTTATATAATTTTTTTGTAAGACAAACCTTGGGGATTAAATTTTTAAAACTTGTTCTTAATTTAGTATTGTTAATTTAATTATCAAATAACATTGTGCAGCACTGATACATTTATAAGTGTATTATATCAGTGTAAATAAGTATTTTATTTTTCATTATGTTAGAATGTATTTTCTTTTGCTTTCTTTCAGTAAATTAATACTATTTTAAAATAATCTTTTACTTTCGACTTTTTGTGCCCCACAGTATGAGAAACGCTGGTGTAGTATGATAGAATCAGATTAGGAATTCCCCCGAGCTATAAGCTGCCTAAAACTTAACAGTTTCTCCTTCAGCATAGCTCTAAAAGATTCTTTTAACACACAACTTGTTTTCATTCATAACTTCTAATTCATAGTTGTGCTTGCAATTAACGAGATATGTTAATTCTGAAACTTAAAGCAGTTCTTAATTCATCATACAGTAGTTAACAGTAAATCGGTATTAATCAGTGGTTCTTATTAGCTACACATGTTCAAGAGGATGGATAATTATTTATTTTTTTAATATATATGTTAAGAACACCTTTATTTCAAAAATACCAATACCTATAGCCAAGAATGTTTTAAGACATGGGTCAACTGGGCTTTGGAGCAGAACTTCGACTTCGGTAGGGGTCTGATCTTGTTCTCGGATAGGCCTCAATCAGAACCTGATCTGAGTAATTTTAATCGACAAAAGTTATTTCTGGACATCTTCTCTAAAATGCTGGGAATTTCAAACTAAGTGCCAACTCACAACAGTGACAAGTCTACCTTCAGGATCATCTTAAGACTCTTTAAGGCCCTAGGGCCCAGATAAATCTTGTTTGAGACCCTGGACTCCTATGCAAAAATGGTCCCTACCTGAGATCTTTAAAAGTAAACAGAATATAACATGCATTGTTAAATACTCATTCAAACGGAAATTTGAAACAAATAAATGTGGACGACTCACATCCTAGGCACAAACCGGCTGGACCAATAACCACATTTCAGACAAATGAGTTGAATGATAGCTTATGGGGTATTAGGCCTAGGCCTAGACATGGACAATGGTCATCACATAATAATACAGTCTTACCACTTTTGCCGGTTCAAATTCTAATGGATGGTCGGTGCCATCCATTACTGTAAAGAGGTCAGAAAGAAGATTAGCCACATAGTTAATACAAATTCTATTTATTAACAATTCTCGATAACGACACAAATTCAAAAACCCAAGTTAAGAAATGCACCAATTGATAAATATAGGGAGCAATATATAGTGAGGTAGACGAGATACTAGAAGATTTAATAATAAATCAGATCATTTACACTTAGCACATACTGGCAATACACCTTCTTATATTTGAAGATGCTTTCTAAAATAATCTAATTCAAACCAATCTGAATCCGCTTTAACAACTAATTGACCAAATCGTCAATCTTAATATTAATTAAATTATATTCGAAGCGCTCTCGCCTAGCTATACGTTAATCACTACTTGTCCTGTTAGCTTTTAACCTCTATCTCTTAACGAGCTTGAAAGTTAATCTTTATACACAAGCCTTGATTTGCATAATTACATCTTTTTCGAAAGAAAGTTTTCAGTAGAATAATATTTATATATAAAGACCCATTATTCCCTAAGAGGATTAGTTGGAAGAACGCGAATAGACCCGTATATATACAACATGTAGTGAGAAACTCCCTATTTTTCGGAGAATATGTACGGGAATAATATTTGACGTTTAAAATTATCTGGATCATGATCTTATAAAGACAGAGTCAAGAAGGAAACGAGGCCCAAAACGAGGGCGAGGCCCTGGGCCATTTGGCCCATACTTTAAGACTTCCTGACTGCATTGTCATGTCATCTCCATCATTCATTCCTACGTCTAGCGTAATACACTATCATAAAGGCGGAAGGCGACAATCAGTCGCGTCGGTTTGTTCTTAGGTGAGTCCTTTTACGGGTTACCGTCTGTATAAGTATTTGCCAAAGCGTATGTAAGAAGCTGTCTATTGAAAAGGGCCACATGTGGAGCCTGCATTTGCATGGGGAGACAGGGCTTCAAGAAACTCAAGAGTTCTCTGCCAAAGCAACAGCATGACAGCTTCATTGATAAGGAAATAAATCAAAAGATTCACTTATATGTATCAAGAAATGAAGTAGTTACTGTATTTCTAAATTAAAAGGGACTTTTAAATTTCAAATGCCTTTATGTTTTATAGTGAACAAGAATAGAAATTTAAGAATAGAATTAGAATTAGAATTAGAATTTATAGTAGAATTCATTAATAAAATAGTAATAAAAAACAGCAGAAATTTAATACTCAGTATTAGAATAAACATATCAAAATAACGTGATTATAATAAATAATTTTTAAAGAGAAAGTTCCGCTAATTACTGATAAGTTTTCTCTTAATTTAAAAACGTAATTTAAGTAATTTTACCGTCCCTTCTATCAAAATTAATAATTGTAGCTTGAAATATTTAAGAAAAATTAGAAGATTCATAAGCTCAAAAAGCCTTTCGTGTGAAAATATTCTCCAAAATAAATAAATAAAGAGATGACCTTTTTTTAGAGATTTTATTATGGAACAATATTTTACTAAGAGGTTTTCAAAGGTTTTTGATCAAAGGGCATTAAGGTAAATATTCGAGGGGACTACTGTTACAAATCATCTATCGTAAAAACGTATCTTCAGGAAAATAACATGCCAAAATTAGCTATTCAGAAACGTGCCTGCAACTCTGCCCACACCACCACAAAAACCAAGATTGCCCCAAACAGGCTGACCCACAAAAAACGATCATCCAATTTGCAGATTGTGAAATATGTCAAAATGGTTCCTTTTACCCTTTTTGTGAAACAAGGTCAGAGGACCTCTTACCGCAACCTAACGTGTATCGCCTCACGAGCCGATTAAGGTAACATTTCCCGAGAGTTTCCTTCTTTTGTGTTGTTGGACAGACAACACGACAACTTCCGCAAGATGAGTGTCGAAGTTCCAGAAATAACGACATCTCTTGAATCCACTTCGTCACTTCCATGGCAGTCTACAACGGAAGTACTAGCTTCACGGGAAACACAGAATACTATGATTGTTACGTAAAAGTAAAATTGTTACAAAATTCTGATAATTGGGATGAATGGTAACACGTTGCGCAGATTCGTCAAAGGACAAACCCACTTATTTAAAACTATAAATTACGTGCTTTGACGTGTTTGGGTACTTCTACGAATTTCGTACGACGGTTGTATTTGAACGAATTTTTTAAATATTAATTAGTTGCGAGTCAATGAATTGATTCGTTGTTATTTTATATCTCTCTATAGTTGGATTAATAAGTTTATATATATAAATATATATAATAGAAAGTTGAGGTGCCCAGTTACTATATACACTTGCTCATCTGACTAATAAGTGTAAGTAATTGTTTTTTGTATGATTATGATTAACTACATAATTTAGTTAAGTAAAGTAAGCAAAAACTATTGTTCAAAAATACTCAATACATGCTTATGCAATGTTATTTAATCATTTTATATTTTTTAAAAAATTCTGTTGCATCTAAGGAATTTTTAAATACTTTTAAAAAATATTTTAAATTCAAGTATTTATTTGCGACTTGTAAAAGGGATGGATTTATTTATTGTAATGTTTTTAAATCAACTTATGAATTTTTTTTTAATCAACTTATTCAATTTGTAGTAACAAAAATATTTGAATTTTCAGACATTAATAATCCTTTTTGGTTGTGATAAAGATTCGGTTTGACTTAAGCATTTAAAAAAATCAAATATATAAATATATTGCTACTATAACTAAACGTCTATAACAATATATTATTATATATATATATATATATATATATATATATATATATATATATATATATATATATATATATATATATTCCTTCTATCAATATATAATAAATATTTTTGTAATTATACTTCATCAAATTTATTGTATTTTAATTTATCGATGGCCATTCAGTTATATTCAGGCAACAACATTTTAAAATTGTTTTGTAATACAAATACTTATTTTGTATTTAAAAATGTATTTAGTCTAAGAACAATATAAACAAATAGAGTTTAAATGCAATGTTTAACTTAAAATTCTAAATCCAAATCTCTCTCATAACCAAGGTTACCTTATTTTTCTTTGTTTCACTTGTCGACGATATTTTTTTTTCTTCAAATGGGCTGCATTTTGACACACAAGCCTTTGCAGACACAACAATTCCAGCAAGTAAGAGCCGTTTGAGTGGTGGTACCATCTAGTGGCGCCTTTTGCAACCAAATTTGAACGCTTGAATTAATTTTAATTCAGGTTCTCGTCGTATGCTTAATATTGCCGTAGTGTAATTTTGCCGAGAGTACCAGAGCCAAATTGATGCTCAAGGGATCTTTTACATGCCACATAATAATATGACATGCGTGTCTACGATTTTCGCCAGCAGAAAATCTATCGACTGCTGCCAGAATTGAACCCGTAAACTTGGGCTTAAAAGAAGGACACTCTAATCCTAAGCTACCATGCCAACCTTTTAAATTACTGTAAAAATATATAAATGATATCTTCTAAACAAAACGATTAAATTCATTACAACTCTGTTAGAATTATTTTCTTTATCAAACTGACGAAGATTTCCATATTTTAGAATTTGGATTTAAAAAGGAAAATTGTTATAGCTATGAATTCATATATTATCCATTATGATAATGCAATTCTTACCAAATTTTGACAGAGTTTTTGGGAAAGAGAATTTTATTGCATTATTAAAAGTGTGTTTATTATCTACCACTAACATATTATGCTCAAGTGTAACTTCAAGCTATAATTTTAGCACCAAATGTAAAAATATATGAAAAGTTAAAACTTCTTTTTAAATAATAATATCTCATATTAACCTAAATTACTAACCCTTTATAATTCATTTCTATTATGTGGAGAAAATAAATCATTTCAGCTATGTTTAATTTATTTTATCGTAGAATTGTAGTTTTCGGAAAAGTGCAACATGAACAGTGAAAAAATTTCAACTTAATATGTTTATTGAATTAAATGACGAAACGACTTCTGTGACATTTAAAGAAATAATAACGGAAAAATGTTTTAAAGGGATTTTCCAAAAGTGATATTCTCAAGCAATTGAAAATGAACTTTCCTGTCATAAACACTTAATTATGAGAACCAGGAAGTTTAAAGTATTTTCAAAAGTAAAGTTTCGTAAGAAAACCCATCTAAAAAAAAAATCTCTGTCTAAATGCATTTTAAAGTGTCTCTTTTCTGTTCACTAATAAGATTTCATATTTCATAATGTAAATAAAGATTTTTTTTCGTATTAAATGAAATAATAAAAGCTATAGAGAAGAAAGAATGAGATGAAAATAAAATAAATAAATTTTGACTAATTGAAAAATATTTGTCATGGTAAAAAAAAAAGTTATTTTTAACATATAAATGAATATTATTCATATTTACTTCAAAAAAATTAAATTTTCCAAAATTGTAAGAGAATTTTAGTTTGCTTAAAAAGTAGATAAATATTCTTAACAACTTTTATACTATGCATAATTTTTAATGAATAAAAATAAGGTGTGATTTTATCGTTTGGTAGAATTTGAAAAGTAGAGTTTGAAAAACAAAGATAGGTAGTTTTGGTAGAGTTTGAAAAACAAAAAATTTGCTTTTCAGTTGAAGAATTATTTTTATATTATTGCAAAATATTGTGCTACAGAAATATTTACTTTTCAAAACCATTAATCGTTATTTCCTCACTGATTGTAAAAATAGATAGTAATTCTATATGTAAGAATTTTTTTTTTACCAGACAATAGGAAAAAATTTTAAGTAATGGAATGCGTAGATTACCGATATTTTAAATAAATCAAAATAGATTTTGCAGATGTAATTATAAATTACTCTTACATAATGTATGTGTGGCAACTCATGCCACAGAGATTCAAACAGTTAAGAAAGATGTAATTAATGATTTAGTTTGGCATGTGGCAACAATAATTTTTAAATCGATTTATGTTTATTCAATCGAAAGCTTTTTAATGTTATCGTCTGTTTTTATGTTTGTTACATTTATTCTAAATTTTATGTGGTTTGGTTGAAAATATATTCCGAAAAGGAAGGAAACCCCGGCCTGAACTAAAAAATACAGTGGGCCACAAAAGTGTTCAATTGCAATTTCTTAAAAATTTAATTTTTTTGATTAATAAAAATTAATGTTTGGAAATTTTAATTTTTTTTAAAGATATCCCAATGGTGACAAATAAATTTTCAAAAAAAAGTATAACTATTTTTTTAAAAATTAATAATCAAAAAATACCAAAAAATTACGCCACAAAGTCTTCGTACCTTTAAAAAAAATCTCAACCCAGCTTTAAATATTGTATTTCTTTCTTAATTTTATTAAAAGGATATCTTTAGTGTCCACAAAACTTTTAAACGTCTTGGTATAGATTTAATCAGTTTTTTTTTTTGGATGATTTTCCTCCATTCTTCTCTGATTGATGTTTTTACTTCACATTATGTGTTTATTTGTCATGTTTTCTTTTTCTTTTACATATCAAAATCTCACCAAAATGTGCTACTGGGATAAAATAAAGTGATTGGAGGAGGGTTTTTTTCAAAATTTTGGGGGACAGTTATAGAGACAGACACCAGTGGCGTACATTGGAAGGCGCTTGGGTCATTATCCGAAAAAGGGGTCGTCTATAATATCCAAATTTCTCTTTCAAATATTTAAATAGAGCTCATGATTCACAATATTATCAAAAAATACCAAATAACCTAATTCCGAGGCCGATTTACACCCCCACGCAAGAACTCTTCCACTTCCGTAGTTTATTGATCCAACTATATATAGATTCTTGGGATTAAGTTTCAGAAAATTCAAAATTGACAGCAAATTGATTGGGATGACAGAGAATTCAACATTTTTGGATCCAATGGGCTTTCCCCGGGAAAGGAAAAATGAGGAGTTTAACCCCTGAGTTTATGTAAAAAAAGAACTTTCCACCTCCATGCTGCAGGGAAGGGGAAAGTATTAAAAAAAAGATAGTTATTCATTTTAAAAAAAAATTAAATTATGTCATTCCATTAAAAACATTTTTGAGATATCAAAAAAAAATTACAATTACAATACATTAAATTTTATTAGTCGAAAACAAAAATTTTTATAAAAAATTCAAATTGCGAACACTTTTGTCCCCCATGTATATAAAAAAAAGTGGGATCCATTGCCTAATCTAAGATATTGTATGTGATTGAAATACAGATTTTTCCTTATACTTTTGAAGATTATTAATTTTGAAACAAGTATTTATACTGATTTCATACAGTTTCTTTTTATAAAATATTTACAATGTTATATATTTAAAGTGTCATTGTCAAAGCCAGTTAGCGTCCCCATTTGCAAATATTTAAATAACAAACCACCAAAGCCAGAAATCCTTAATTTTTTTTTTTTTTTTTTTTTTTTTTCTTTTTTTTTTTCTTTTTTTTTTTCGTTTTAAAAAAAAGGGATCAAAAAACTAAAACCTGATGTCTAAAAACATTACCAAATTACTGTAGTTTTCCCTTGTATTAAAAAAAGGCCTGGCATTTTTTTCCAATATTTTAACTTTATATTCGATTGTATGGTAAGACTGAATACATCGTTCTTCTAGCAACCACACATTTTAATGCAACATGAAACAAAAGAAACTGTATTTTAATGGATAATTCTAACAAAAAATCCAAGACAGCCACAAAGTCTCAAAACAAATAACGCAAGGAAAAAAAATTCGTGACTTAGAGTCAAATGCAAGGTCTAACTGTCATTTGTTTGACATCTAACCGACGAAACAATAGAGAATTCTTCTTTCAACCGTAAGAAACTGTTAAAGCAATCATGGAAACTAAATTACTCTACTAGAGATAGTTTAAGAAATCTTGAATACAAGATATCCATGCATAAAATATACCTTAAATCACATCCAAACGAACTGCAAGTTATAAGGACAGAAGCTTTTGTAATTTTAAAAAAGGGGCTTGCTTCCCCGTTTATACACCTCCGCATAAGTATTTTTTTTTTTTTTTTTTTTGAAGTTTCGTAGGCCATCTTGATTATAATATTCAGCCTACGTAAATACAACAATTTCAATGCTACACAGAAGAAAGCTTCTGTGAAGTACTTATTATAATTTTGACTAAATGAAGGTCATTTTTTCAATGTTGAAAGAGCAATGTCTTTGACAATGAGTAAAATAAAAAAAAGGAATAATGCAGAATGGGATTTAGAAAATTTTGTTTGATTTTGTCCACGAAAAATTTGATCGAGGAAGTATATTATGGATATAATCATGCTTTTAATATTCTAAAGTTGTAAAAAATATTTTAAATTCATTTGAATCACAGCTGAAAATTTTTATGTAATGCTACGGAATTTGAAAATTTATTAATGTGTTAAGGAAATTGAACAGTTAAATTTGATAAAATATCTTATATAATTATTTATTGTTTTCCACCCACATAGAACTTTATTTTCTTAACTAGAATTAATTTCATTAAAAAGACTCATATCTGCTTATTGATGACACTCAATGATTAACAAGGATACATTACAGCTGATCTTCCCAACCTTCTTATCGCCGCGGACCGGTCAACGCTTGATAACTCTACAGAGGCCCGCTGAGAGTGGAACGTTGATTGTTTATATTTTAGATTGTTTTGATTTAATAATTTTAATTTAATTGTATTTAATCGTGACTTCTGAACAACATATCGCTACACCAAAAAATGAATATAAAGTGATTTGACATAGAATATTGAGTGATTTTCGTAGAAAGCCGTACAAACCCGAGAGCAATACATCACAGTAAATAAAATAGAAATAATTCAATGTTCCTTCTGTGGCCCGGTACCATTTGATCCATGGCCCGGTACAGGTCCACGGACCGGGGGACTAGGGATCATTGCATTAAAGTTTTTATGCTGCACTATCCATTTATGATTTTACATACATGATACTTATGAATCTTCTATAACAACAACAAAAGCTCGCGAACCACTCTAGACTATGACTTATGTGGCTCACGATATAATGCATAAAACTGGAATTATAATATTCATTTCTATAATTTTATTTATAAAATTTTTAATGACTTTATTCACATAATGAAGATAATATAAATAAAACATTTTATTCACTTGTTAAAGTTTTCATTCTTTTTTACACCAGTCGTTTTTCGTCTTGTTTAATAAAATAAAAACTCAAGGAATTAAATTATTGATGCTTACTTGGAATCAGAGTCATAAATAAAAACCATGAAATTAATTTAAAAACATGAATTATTGTAATAGTTTTGACTGATTTTTAAATTTTAATTACCTTTTAAATTCTCCAAAAACACATTTACGAGGAGAACTAATATTTTTTTCTTATTATTGCGGGAAATGTTGATTCGAAGTTGCTTTATCTCAAAACTTCAGAGATCCCTGTTCTTAATCAGTAACATTCATACTGTAATATTTCCTCATATATAATATCTAAATTAACTGTAAAGATATTCCTACAATTGCATGTACACATAGCTCAATTTTCGGATACGATTGTTTTCAGTACTACAAAAATCGTGATTCCCAGTAACAAAAATTGAATCTGGTTCTTCCATTCTTTTTATCATTGAACTTATATTGAAAGATTAAAAACTGGTCTAAAAACAAACAACATGAGTTAATTATTATATTAACTACTTTTTGAAATATTAAATCAATCGTCATTTCATTTATTATATGTATTACCTTTACTTCTACTTTTTATTCTTAACTACGCTAATCAATACATATCTTACATTTATTTGGTCTTGAACACTAAAGGTATATTAAAAGAAGAACTGTATGAGAAAAAAAACTGTATTGTGAATTATGGTTCCGAGCAGTATTTACTAATTTTAATAATTACAAATAAAGCATGTAATAACTGTCGAATACTTCATGTCAAACATTTTCATGATATATATATATATATATATATAATATATATATATATATATATATATATATATAATTAATTTTAACTAACTTTTTAGAAATCCCTTTGCAAATAACTAACATTAAATTGAACTTAAAACATTATACTTATTTACAAACGCTCAATAATATATGCCACTTAATGAACTCTTATTCATAGCGGATATTTTTACATATATTCTCAGTATTTTCTTATTCGAAATTATTTGACATTGGGGGTTTTTTCTTTCCATAAAAGTGCATAGATTACTTCGAATAATTATTGCATCGCAAATTCTTATTAACTCGTAAAATATAAAATTGTTATATTTACTTGGAGAACACAACTCCTAATTTAATTTAAAATAAGCAGTTTAGAAAGGAAACTATCAAATAAATAGTAATATGACTCATCAAACCGGATTTCAATAACAAACGCAAAACCATTTCTGATCTAATACATATCGTATTAATGCATTGGTTTGAATTAATTCTTGAGAATTGTTTGCAATATTGCTTTGTTATATTTAAAGTCATGTGCTCGTTTTATTGTGCAGAGCGATTAACTATGTA
This sequence comes from Trichonephila inaurata madagascariensis, assembly GCA_019973955.1. Taxonomy (NCBI): domain Eukaryota; kingdom Metazoa; phylum Arthropoda; class Arachnida; order Araneae; family Nephilidae; genus Trichonephila; species Trichonephila inaurata. The sequence continues at coordinate 177,680 of BMAV01018868.1, forward strand.
CCTTGGTATCTCTAAGAGATTAATTTGATTTTAGGAGAGGAAATTATATATATTTTTAACATTTCAATTAATTTTAATTTAATAAAGAATTAAAAAAGTATGACTAAAAATCACTTCAATGTGTGTGTGGTCATCTACTACTACATTATATTTAATAACTAGGGTATGCGTGTGCATTTTTTTACACACACTTTCGAAGTCTAGGTATATCGAAGCTATCTGCAGTCATATTTCGTATCTGCGTTAATTTGCTTCTATATTTCATTTTTGTTGCCACATACGATGAGAGAAATATTTTTAACTTAAATACATTGTTCAGGATGGTATTAAAATGTTTATAACTATGCATACTCTGCAAATTTGCAACTTAATGTTTTTTTTTAAAAGCTTTTCCTACTTAAATTTAGACTAACGTCGAATCTGTTGATATGTGGATAAGTTGTTCTTTCTTAATTGACAAGCCCTCTGATTTATCCATTCAGGGTTAAAGCACGTGACTTTTACGAAGTTTAAGATTTTATTTTATCCATAAAATACTTATTTATATTTATTTTTACAAGCAAACTACCTTTAAGAATTCGATTTTTCAAAAAATATTTACTAAAATTTTGTAAGAAAAAAGTGATTACTTGCGAACTCCTGTCAAACTCCCAGGAAATTCAGGTTGAAGACCCTATTGTAACTTATCATTAAAAGCGTTTTCATTTTTATTCATCCACAAGTAAAAAAAAAAAATTAAATAAATGAAAATTTTAACTTCTGGGATTTATAATTTGACATTTGGGATTTATAAATGACTTTTTGTGATTTATCAATGACAATCAAAAATGAAATAGAATATATAAACTTCAACTCCCACACTTACATGATATTCCAGATTGTCACTTATAAATTGCGATACTGAACTGTATAATTTATAAATATGCATTTGAATTGGAAAGTCTTTTATTTTGTGACTTCAAATTTCCTACTTGAAAGATAATAATACGATACAGAAAGATTTTAAATCGCTATATTCTATTTTGTTATTGATTACAAAATTGTTACTTTAAAAAACTGATCTTTCATCCAATCTCTTTCAAATTATTCATAACAAATATTCATAATATCTGGATTTGACGTCTGACACACCTCCTCTATCATAACGGATGAGACGTTTCAGGTAGGAAATACAAATACTTGCATCTAGTCAATTACATTAGTCAGCAAGGAAATGCTTTACTAAGGTCAATGTTTCGATATAGGTATAGACTTCCTTCCCTTTTAAAGAGTTAATTATATTTCTAAATATCACTTCTTGATAGGAGCTGGCATACAGGTTAGGAACATTTTAAAGTTGAGCTATTCAGGGAAAATTTTAAATCATATATTGTTCACAAATTATTTATGCGAACTTTTATAGATTTTTTGATTAAAAGTTGATTGACTACGTTCGAAATCATCATTCTGAAAAAGGCTATCAATGAATACATTTTTCGATTTTGATTTTGAAATTTTTGATTAAAAGATCATTGACTACGCGTGTTCAAACCGTCATTCTGAAAATGAGTATAAATGAATACATTTTTTGATTTGGATTTTGGGTTTTTTGATTAAAAAGTGATTGGCTACGTTCAAACCGTCATTCTCTGAAAAAGAGTATTATTAAGAATATTATCACAACAAAAGTGATTAAGAATATTATCACAATAAAAGTGATTAAGAATATTATCACAATAAAAAAGAATATTTAAATCCAATATTTCGGGGAGAAAAATGAAGAAAGTATGACCAATCCTCAAAACATCTCAATTTTATGAAAACTGCATCTATATTAATAGTATATTGCATAGATACAGCTAAGACGTTTTTATAGAGCCTGAACTACTGAGCTTTGTAAAATTCCCATAATTTTTAGAGCTACGATCATTTGAAATAACAATAGGTGTGTTTATGGTTAAAATTTCTCTACTCTAATACATTAAAGTACGAATAAATTCATTTATGAAATATGTATTAAAATTCTTAATTTTATTCAGTCTCTGCAGAAAAGTCTTAGAGGCAAAATGTTATTATTATAGAAGCATTTTTCTTAAGGAAAGAATGTTTTAAGAATATGTGCAATTTTTTCTTCATTTTTTCGCAAAAAATTACATTTAAATAGTTTTTTACTACATTAATATTCTTAAACGGTTTTATATGCATATTCTAATCCAACTGTGACACTAAATAAAAACAAGTAATCTATAAAAAAAAATTTAATTCAATTTCTACTTAGATCAACAACAACAAAGAAAGTACCTTATTTTAGCTGCTTTTATTAAATAGTTACAATTAATAAGTAAATATGTATATATTATTAGACAGTAAATCACAAAGCCTATTAAGTGGTAATAGTTTTATTAATTATCATTAAAGCACGCGTGTACCGTCCCGCAAACAATCGTATATAAAAATTTCAGTTCAACTGAATGCTTCTTCAAAACGTGAGAAAAACCTTTTCAAGTTTGACACAAGCGCCAAAAGGGCCGCTAAGTCGCCAACGTGGCTGTATTTGCAATTTTTAAATAATTTGTTTTGTTCAATTAATTTTATTTAATGGTGCACTAAATTATTGTATTGTCAGGTCCTAAATAACTATGTATATATAAAAATTTCAGCTCAACTGAGAGCTTTAAAATGTACTTTATTAACGATTGAAAATTCCACCAAGATAAATTAATATATAGAGAGTGTGAGCTAATAGTAAGAATTGAAAAAAATCATTTATATGCTTTCTTAAAATCACGGTTGTGAACATTGTCACCTCATCATCAGAACAAAAAATATTTATACTTTTTTAATTACAAGTATAGTTATAGTTCCATTAAACTACATGATAAGTTTTTTGAAGGCTAGGTCTTATACTTTCAAACAATTTAATATATTTGTATAAGAATTTTTGCCTTTTGTTTCTTTAAAATGATCTAAAAGCAGAGAAGGAAATTATGTCGTGTAATCAATGCAATCAAATGCGTTTTTAAAATATTGTTTTTATTTCATTGAGAAAGAAATGTGTTTAAATGTCCCTTTTTTCTTTTTGCATTGTCTATGTAATTTTAAGATGCAAGACAGTAATTCTACTTTTTAGGTTAATAGAACTTCTGATCGAAATAAACATTTCTATTGTTAATCGGTAACAAAACAGATAAATAAACTTGGATCAATTTTGGAATTTAATAATAGTTCACTTTTTGAAAAGACCAAAAATGGGAAAAATGCGTGTGACGTAAGAGTCACATGATAAAGGCAATTACGTTTTTCCAGCCAATCAATTCAAACATATCTCTGTTACCAGCTTTTGCTTTCCAAAGAAACTTTATTTAAAAAATTTCAATTATTAACTACAATAATACATATAATTAAACAAAATGCTTTTGATTTTTCAAAAATAAAAGTAGTTTCCTTAATTTAAATTTTTATTTGGGGAAACAATCTTAATTTTGAAAGGATCTTAATACTTGAACATCCTTACCCCAAAGCTTTAAATTACTTGAATTCATCAGAAAACTCGTGATTATAGTTATCACGTGATCGCCGTGAATTCAGCCCATTGAAGTATTAGAAAAAACTTGGTTAGTCAGATTTTATTGCAAAGCGTAACTCTAACACGATCCATGAAAATTCATTTTTCAAACAAAATTGTCTGCGTGAAAAATTCAGTCACGTATTGAGGCTGAAAAGCTACTAATTTTTTTTTTTAAAAAAAAAGGGCAAAAATATTGCGTTACTGCAGTTTATTTGAAATACTGATTCTCGATTCTTTTAGATTCATTTTGTCTTCGATTGCTCATAATTCAGAAACAGTACATAAATTTGATTAAAACTTATTCAATTAAGTCTACATTAGTATATAAAAATTAAATCTCTAGCTAATAAAATGATTTAATTAATTATAAAATGATTTTGCCTAATTAATAAAATGATTAAATCGATATCAGAAATTCAATTAAATTAAATGTACTGGGCGAAAAAATATATAAGTACTATAAGAGGAAGCCGCATTCACACCAGCAAAGTGTTTAGGCTCGTTGAGGTCCAGCCATCAGAGACTTCAATCCTCGGGCGAGATGAAGTCACTGGATTGGCTGTGACGCCTTCAACGCTGACAGCCTTGATGTGAATGTTTCTAAGAATTCAGGATCAAACTATTTATTTTTCTCAATACAATCTCACTAAACTGCATGTAAAATATATTAAATTCCAAGTCTCATTCTTTTATATTGTTTAATTTTGGTAATTAAAACTTTTATTTCAATTTGTAACGGGTTATATATATTCAGCGTTCTTCCTACTAATAATCACCTTGGGGAATAATGGGTCTTTAAATATTATTATACTGTAAACTTTTCTCCGAAGAAGAAAGCATTTTTAATTATTCACCAAATCGTTAGTTTTGTATTTAAAAGATTATCTCTTAAGTTAGGGGAGAGAGAGGTTATGTGCCATTGTAGCCGTAGTGATTAACCTAAGGCCAGCGAGAGCGCTTCGTAGATTATTTGATTAATATTAAGATTGACGATTTGGTCAATTAGTCGCGCGTAAATTGCATCTCGGTTGGTTTGAATTTTTCAGATTACTTTTAGATCCAGCAAGAAGGAGTATTGCCCGGACGTACAAACAAGTGATTCGAATTGAGTTATTATATCTCCAAGTATCTCGTCTACCTCGCTATTATGTTCCCCATATTTAATAATTAGTACTCTTTAACTTCTGGGTTGTTGAATGGTGTCGTTGTTGAGAATTATTAATAAATAGTGTTTCAGGGCTGACTATGGCCCTTCCCTTCCGCAAAGGACCCCAGCGCCAGGTACCATTTGATGGGATTGACAGCTTTGAGTCTCGAATTCATATTATTTTGTAGTGTAATGGATGGGGATAACCCATCCAGTTTCAATTCATGTAATAATATGAATTCAGGATCAAATTATTTATTTTTGTCAATACAATTTCACTAAACCGTATGTAAAATGCATTAAATTCCAAGTCTGACTCTTTTATATTGTTCAATTTTGGTAATTAAAACTTTTTTTTCCCACTTTGTTAAAAATATTCCAATAGAGGAGAAAATCGTGACATATATAAAATTTCACAGCATGGATTGAATTGAATATTATCCATTTTATTCTTATTTATTGCTTCAAGTGAGTGTATATTTACAATTGTAAAAAAAATGTTTCGATCATTTCCTGAACAATAATATCTAAAACTGAAGGGCCTTGACTCAGTGGTCAAATAGAAAGGTGAAATAACTTGAATAGGTATGCGGAAGAATACAATTTTCAAGGATGTGATGAGTTTTTCAAACCTTCACCGGAAAAAGAATTACTCATATCTAAAATGTTTTCGCTTTCTGTGAAGATTCGTTCATGTAAATTATTTTGACAGCCTTCGTAACTAATGAACCCTTTATTCAATTTACAGATAAAAGGAAAAACCCAATGAATAACTTTCATTTCAAAAATGAATTTAAAAATGTCAGAAATAAAAATAACGTTGAATCGAAGGTCTCAAAATGCAGTTAAATTTTTGTTCTGCTTAAAGCTTTCTAAGTCATCTCACGTTAACATTATGCTATAATTACATACTTTTTCTTAGTCTACTACGAGTAGTAGGTCTACTGTGTATTTTTAAATTTACATTATGTTTCCGGGTATGAGCCGAGAGCTTTTGGAACTTTTTTTAAGGTGAAAGTTAAGCGTCGGTCTTTATATAAGAATGCACCAATCTTGAAAAAAAAGTTTTAGGAAAACCGTTTTCCACTAGCCATGCGCAAGCAACGTCAATTTCTGAACTTAAGGGTATTTTGAACGGGATTGTTATCCTATAAGAGAAAAAGGCCACATACATCTTTCAAAGTTAGTGTCAAAATCCTAGTTTCCTCTTAATTCTCAAAGATACATTTACTCAATGGGATGTTTGAATGCATTTGTTCATGTAGCGAGATTTCTCTCCATGGCATGAAGCCTAGGTCGACGATCACTTGTCATGTACATGTAATTTAGTTCTCCTCCTGCTCTTTTTTTCTCAAAACAAACACAAAAATGGTGCAAAAAAGTTTTAAAACTAGGACAGTGCAAATAATTTGACTACATGGGGAAAACGCAAGCTTAGGACAGGGACTACAAGAAATAAAACTATCGTGTTACATTACAGCAGTGGTTTTCAAACTTTTTCGATATGCAGAACACTTAGAACTATACTGTGCTTTCGCAGAATCCTTTCCCCCACACACAAACTTAGAAGCATATATCTTAAAACTAATATTTAAATTAAATCAACATGTTAGTGGTTCTTTATGTAACGATAGTTAAAAAGTATTGTATTTGTTATTAAAAAATTGTAATGTGTAATTTTTTAATATAATGTATTCACATTTTTACAATAGTAATTTGTGATTCAAATGTCACCTACGCATGCATTATATTTAGTAACTGAGACATGTACTACCTCTTTTGCTTACACAAACTGTCAAAGTCTAGATCTATTGAAACTTTCTGCAGTCACACTTCATGTGTTCTGCATTTATATTATAATTCCATATATATAGATCTGTAACACTAAGAAAATTATGCTTCGAAAAATGAGTAAAAGTTCAAGAAAAACGCAGTATACAATTTCTCAAATTGAGTTGAATACATTAAATACGCTGGATTTAACAAGACTTCATGAAAATTTGAAAATGAAGCTGTAAACATTCTTATTGATTAACATGAGTTTCACAACTGAATTTCTAACTTGAGTAAAAGAGATTTATATATAAGAAGATAAAGGAAAGAATATGGTCGAATTTTATTAATATTAAGAAAAGAGTTGATAGTGTAGGCGAATTCTTAGTCCTTCGAAAAGCATGTATTAATTTATTATAAAAGCCTATTTACCATTAATATAAGCATATATTAATCAAAAAATAACGCGTGAAAAAGTTCCATTACATATGATGATGTACATGTCACCACACTTACTACATCAGTTTGATTTTATACGTAATTTGCTTATGTATAGATGCCTTTCTGTCGAAACTATCCACAGGAGCCTTCGAAAGTACCCGTCGTTTTAGAAATGCAGTAGATGCATCAAATCTGCTTATCAGTCTCTATATTTTTCTATAATCTTGTCAAGAGTAAATTAAAATGTTGTCATGTCCCAAGGTTGATGGAAGTTTGGTATCTTCATCAATACAATGAATAATTTATTAATAAAATTTGATACAACAAACCTCGGTTACACCTTAGAACTTCCTCATCATATGTAAAATGAAGGAAAGATAAAACGAAATTAAAGAAGCTAGAAATCTTAATAATGACAACTTTGTCAACGTTACCTTATCAGACGCTAATCCTGTCGCAAATTTCAAATTGAGAGAGAAATCACTTCCTGTAAGACATCAAATCTGTAATATAATTGGAGACTGCCTTATAACAAAGATTATTGCTAGGCCAAGAACAGGTCATCACAGAGGAATGAAGATTGATAGGGATGGTGGAATAACCTATAGGAATTATGAGACAACTGTTTAGATCCAGAGATAACACCTGCTCATATTTTTGACTGTCCGGCTATTATTGTTGCTGCCCCACAAGAAACAGGGGTCTTGTTTTCGTCAACAAATCTCCATGTCGATAATATTGAACAGATAGCCAGAACAGTCATCTGGGCCAATGGTACTGTCTGATTTGTGGTCCCGTCAAGAATACGACACCACCCTCATCATCATCAAGAAAAACTTTTTCCTTCGATCATTACACACAAAATATCCAAAAATATTTTGAAAATTGCATCAAGTATTATAGAAAAAGGAAAAAGTAACATTATTGTCACTGGCTAAATATGTTACATCAATGATTGTACTTGAATGTCGTTATAAATATATGTATACAAATTACAAAATAGAATTGTTTCTAGTTAGTAAGTGCTTACATACAGAAGATTCTTGAAATATTTATTAGGAAATGTAAACCCGGTCATTTATTTTATTACAGCTTTAAAAATTATATTAAATCCTTATGAATTTTGTTTCAAGCACAACTAGCATTAATTTAATTATTAAGATATAAAGTTTCATAGAGAAAAAAACGAGAATTTTTCTCCATTAAATTGGAAAAAAAATTCTCTTGTCAGTTAAGTCAAAAATCTTCTTATATGTATATGTGAATAACATACGAATAGTTTGGCATGTTTTTCTATGTATATCCATTTAAAATTTCGTGATTTATATATATTGAGCACATGTAGAGAATTTCTAAGAATAAATCAACAAAATAAGCCTCTTTTTGGCGAGCGTGAATAATATCTTTATACCAATATATATCTCAATACAAAGTTCTTACAATAGAACGTCAAATTAAATATTTTTCCAAGATCACAAAATATGATGTTGAAAGGCTAAACGATTTCACCTTAAAGGTGTCAAACAAAGGCTATAATAAAAATGTATGTTAGAAAAAAATTAATTAAATTAAAAGTCAATGTGGACTTGAAGCTAACAATTATTCACAGATTACTGTATAGAATTAAAACTTAGTCACTAGCTGCAGTGTTTTCTCTGTGGGGTATATGTAAGTCTTTTTATCACTTCTTGAATATGTAAATGCAAGTTGCCAGGGACGGATGCCTCACTTCCCTTTGACATTATTTAAGAAATTTTGGTTTTATTTTAAAGTAAATGATATTATGAAACAACAGGTGTGCGCTTAAAATTTCATGCAACTCTTCAAAGACTTATTTCAGTTTGTTGCAAAATGCTTTTATGTTATTGAATTTTTGTTTTACTTTGAGGTTAGAATTTTTTCTTTAATTTATGGATGCAAAAGAACGGGATATTATTTTCCTCAAGAACATCTGAATAGCTGCTTTTCCTCGCACATATATATGTAAATTTTATTCTCGTGGTTTTTAAATTTTCTTGAAAGTAAATTTCGTAAGTAGCAAAAAGTAAAAAAATAGGTTTTCAGGCGGAGTCAGGCAAAATGACGTCATTCAACAACTTTCGTAACTTGAAGTTAGTTTGAAATTTTTTGTTTCGTTATTTTGTGAAAGAGTGAAACGTGTTTTGCTAATTTTTTTAGTAACTCTTAAGTCCAGGGGCGTAGCTCTACTGCCGTATTTTATAGTATAGTCCCCAAGCCCTCAGGGCTCAAAAAATATAAACCCTAAAAATGTAAAATGTGCCAAGAGTCCAAAACAAGCCTTTCTGATTACAGTCAAAATTTCAGTCCAAGAGTCAAACCCAACTCTTCTTCCTCTATATTTTCCAACATCTATTTATGTAATTTCATAAATTTTCAAAATTAAATAATGTTAATATTAATTAACATATAGGTTAATGAATTATAAATTAATTTTTTTTTCTAAAGCAATACAACAGTACAAATATTTCTGGCGCCTTTTTCTTGTATTACCAGCAATAAAATATTTCATTATGAACAGAAGAACTTCATTAGAACTTTTGTGAGTCCTTTGTTCTTAGCTGTGAAAATATTCTTAAGTTTCATATTAAGTTGATATTTGTTCGATATGGAATTTTTTTGTGGTATAAGTTCATTTGTATAAAACCCTGATAATGAAAAAATTGTAACTGTCATTTATTCATACTCAAATATTAAAAACCCATGTAAAACGCGGAAACTTTGGGTTTGGTTTTTTTTAGGTGTGGTATGGAACCCTTTTTCAAAAGAAAGGGAAATGAGTATGGTATGCTCTTAATTTTTGAAGTCATTTATTCGAGGTATTATCCCAGATATTTGAAAAAATTGTATATTTCTAAAAAAATAAAAATTTTAAGATCATGAGACATACCATTTTTTTAATTGAACAATATTTCGATCTATGTAGAAGTCTATTTTTTATGCTCATGTCTTTTTATTTTTTATTTTTATAGCTATCATTTTTATACCCGACGTATAACGCGCGCCCGCAAATTTTGATCTTATTTTTTGCGTTAAAAGATACGATACGCTTAAAGTGATTTTAAAATTTATAAACGTCCAGAACGTAATGAATTTATACACAAATGTATCAAATTTTATCGAGCACAAGATGAAACATTTTCTGTTAAAACCAAGACAATTGGGGGGGTTATTATATTTTGCAAGCTATCCAAGCATTAATATTTTGGATTCTTGCGTTCTTTGTTTTTTTAATGTATCATACAAATTTTGAATAAAATTTATAAATTTTATGTAAATTTTACTGATTCCCGTTTTTATATATAGGGAAAAATCAGAATAAAAAGAAAATTTTAAAAATCAGAGCTGAAGTCTGGTTCTAGTCTTTACTTTTTCTGAAGTAAACGGTATGTGTGTACTATAGTTTTCTCTTTAAACAAGTAATATAAATAAAAAAAAATAAGTAAATTCCCCGCGGTCAAAGAAAAAAATTTGTTTTAGTTACTTTTTATTAAATAAGTAATTTATAAATATGTACATACATATGACAAATCCCATAAAATTAAAATAGTGAGATTTTCCTTTTTTATAAGGGGTGAAAAAATCAATTTTGGTTTTACCATTTTTTCACCACAAATCACATTCCAGAAATTAGGGGAGTCCCAGGTAAAAAACCAAAACCCCTGACCCTTTGGTTAAAAGTCCAGTGGGGGTATCCATTGAGCAAAGGGAAAAAATGAGCATTTTTCCTTTTTTTCAAAAGGGGCTGGGCTTTTTTTTAGCTTTTTTCCTATTAATTAATTAATTAAAATTTGAAAAAACTGTATTGATATCAAGTGTCATTCACTACAAATTTAAAAAAAAATGTTTTTGAACTTGATTGAATGAATAAAAAGTATTTTATTAAAGATTGAAAATTTGAACAAGATATATATATACATATATATATATATAGGTAGGTCCAATAGTCGAGTGAGGTGTATAAAATCACACTACAAGTTCGGGGTTCATCCTTCGGACTGGCAAGGTCGTCTCAGCCTTCTTCATCCCTTCAGTGGGTCGATAAAATGAGCGCCAAGCTTTTATTTCTGGGGACATCAAATCGCATCATCACTTCAGAGACCGACCACTGATCAGAGACATTATCTGCTCAGTGCCCAATACGTATACTCAGATGTAAAGCAATATTAGGCCCTGGCCCGGCGGACTGTTACAGCTACTGAGTTTAAGTTTATATAGAAAAAAGGGAGAGTGTGAATTAATAGTTGGAATTAAATGAAAAATATCCATACACAAATTTCGTACGAATTTCATTATAAAAAGAGAAATAATAATTTTAAGATGTTTTTTTTTGTTCTCAGTGAATGAAACCTATTGATAAGCCGAATTGACTAAAACTTTAACTATTAAAAAAATATTTAAAAAAGAAAAAAAAATGCAAGTCTAGTCCCAGTTATGTTAAATTAATAGCAACCATAAATCTGCAAACTTCTTTCTATAATTTTTATTTAAATACCTTTACACTTTAATTTCGTTCTACGTGTATGCAAATTGAAGTGGAAGGATTACATGGATTGCATTGAAAACGTCGTAAAGTAGCTGTGACGTAAATCTCACTCAAATACCTTCAACTTCGGCCGTGAGCATGACATCTGAGGACTCAAACTACGGAATATTTTAAGTAAAAATAAAGATGAAAAAAACGCGAGGTTATGCAACACCAGGAAATGAAACATTTTTGGAAGAAAACAAGCTGTCTTGTTGATAATGATAACCGTGGAATCCGCGCGGCAGGCGAAAAAAGAAAATTTGTCAACAAGGGTTTTGTTCTACAAAAAAAAGTTGCTCGAACGCCCAACAGTGATGATTATCACTTTTCCGAATTTTGAAGGTCAGCTTGCTAAATAGCTGTAGTTAAAATGTAATTTAAAATGCCGAGACATGCAATTAAGCAACAAGTGCATAAAAAGTATTTTGATTTTTCCGACATAGTATATTGCTTAACACAAAAAAAAATAGATTTTAAATTATTGACGAACTGTGTGTAAGTATTTTATGAAATATGTAATTCTAGTAATAATAATCCGATAAAATTTTTTGTGTTTTATTAAATATAAGGTAAACCGTCCTCCTTTTTAGGTTCTGTCCTTCCTAAAAAGTGTCCCCCCTACTTGTCCTTTTTAATATTTAAGTGAGTAAAATTCAGTATTCAGAGACGAGCTAAACATGTTTCCTTTTCGAAGAATGGTCTGAAAAAAAAACTTTGGGAAATAACATTTTTTAAATGGTTTTTTTTCACTTATCAAGAAAAAAAAGGGGTTTTGATTTTTTTAAAAAAATGTTTGTTTTTTGGAAAAAGTCTGTTTGAAGAAAGACGACTGAATGATATTTAAATTCAAAAATTGAAAAATTTGGAAAACACATGTGTTTATAAAAGATGGGTAAAATTCTAAAACCATTTCAAAAAAGAAAACATTCCATATGAAAATGTAGTTATTCTTGTTGAATTTACTTTGTACTGCCCTGGAACTAATACAGGAGTTGAAAGAGCTTTTTTCAGTTGGTAATGATTTTTGGACAAGTGAGAAATCAAGATTGAATATTAATATATTTGCTAAGGGCTTACCGTATACTTTAGTAAGAAGGATATTTTTTGCTCTGAAATTTCCGATATATTAGAAAATGATATGTTGACAAAAAAAATCCTTCAATGGTAAAATACTCGTTTAAGTAAATAAGAGGAATTTAAGCGTAAATGGCGTATTTTTGTTTGAAGTAAAATGTTTCATATATTTATGTAGTATTTTTTAGAAAAATTTTTCGTCCTCCTATTCATTGTAAAAAAACTGGTCACCTTATTAAATATGAAATGGGTATAGCTGAAATCCTTCTCTTTGTAATGGTAAAGTTATATAAAGTTCCGTAAAATCCAGAGTATAACGCGCACCTATACTTTCAAGATACAATTTTTAGGTATATTCACCGTATAACGCGCACCCTCTTTTTTTACGAAGAAACCTGAAAAGTACGTATGCCATGCTCTTATATTTTGAAGTCAAAATATAAGAGATATTATACCAGGCTTTTAAAAAGTAGTATACTTTTAGAACTACAATTCTTTAAGTTCATAAAGAATGTTATTTCTTTTAAATAGACAGTATTTAGATCTATGTAGAAATCTAATTTTTTTCTATGAATATATTTTTAATTTTATTTTTAAAGCTATCATTTTCGTACCCGGCGTATAACGCACACCCGTAACATTCGAGTTTTTTTTGTTTGTTTTTTTTTTGTTAAAAGTACGCGTTTTACGCCAGATATTACGGTAGTTGAGCGCTTTAAAACTGTGCACTTTTATGGTACCGATGAAATAAATATTTAAAATAACTGTTTATAGTCAATCACACAGTAAAAATTGAAAAGGCACAATCATTTGTGCAAAACATATGTTTCAGACTTAAGGTAATCCACGATTCATTAATTTGGTTCTAAAATAATGTTAAACTTAACTCAGTGGCGCAGCAGCCCATGAGGGCCAAGGCCTACTGCGCCCAACTCAGCATACGTGACCTTGGGCCCTAAGGTGAATGAGCAGATGTTCCGGACAGGTGGCCATTCTGACGCGAAGCCCCAGTGTTAAGTTCCCAAGCAAGCTTGGTACTCATTTATCGACCTACTGAAAGTGTGAGTCAACCTTGCCTAGCCCTGGGTTTGAACCTTAGGCCTGTGGTGTGGAAGCGCGATGTCCTAGCCACTCAGCCACTGGGCTTCCAAAATAGTGTTAATAGCTAAAATATTTATAGTAACTTTCACATGTTACTAGGAATGAAATATCTCACGAATAAGGATTTTTTAACTACAGTTTTACGAATATTCTTTCTTAGTTGTAAACAAAAATTAAGCCAAATGACAAATTTATGTGGAAATTAACAGTGACAATTAGCATTAAGCTGATTATATAAAAGCAACTTAAATTTTGAGGGGTTATGTATTGATGATTACTGAATGGAAAAATATAATTTTTAATACATCTCTTTTAACTTAACACTCATACGTGATTAAAAAGTCTGAATGTGAGAAATTACAATCAGGAAGCTAATTTAAAATTCAGAAGAAATAAAAATAAAATGTAGACTAAACAAATATATAAATTACTCGAAAAAATATATTAATTTAATTACTTTAAACAAGAAATTTATTAAGTTCAAATCGCATTTAGTTTCAGCGGTACACAAAATTTTCTAAGAATTTTCGATATTATATAAAAATCATGTTTAGAAATAAACGATTTAATTCAACCAGTCTCACATAAAATCTGAAAGGGAAAGAACTAATGAACATTCTACTAGATTTTTTTTGTAGAAAAATATATTTATTTGTAAAAAAACAACATGTGGTTTGAAACTAGTAAAGGAATGAAACATGACAGAGAAAACTCACATACGATATCGACCCTCTACAATAGAAAACAAAGAACTCTATGGAAACGAAATATGTATATATATATTAGAATTTTGCTTAAAGTTCTTTTGTTTTAAAAAAAATGTCTTTGAATCTTTCATCTTTTTTTTTTTACCCTATTATTTCTTTCACAACTTTAAAATTTTTTATTACATTTCTGTAATAAAAAAAAAGCGCACGAAACATAATCGGTTGTATTTTATAAATTTTTCTTCTTACTTTTTAGATGGATTAGTGCGAATTAAGAAAGCTTACATATCTCACATCAGCCTACATAACTTAATAAAAATTACATTTTTTGGAAGCAAAATTTATCTTTACATACCACTTTAACAACACTAAACTTATGAAAGTCAAATTATATTCATGATAGTTTTAAAATGCATTAAAACTAAACTAAAAAACTAACCTCAGTAGCACAACAGCCCACAGATCAGTGATTCTCAACCACAGTGCCACCAAATTTTTCAAAAGGGCCACCAATTTTTTTTAAATTATTAATTATACTCTGAGGGAAAAAAAGTCCAGAACCGAATCATTCGGCCGTTTTATAGAAGTAAATTAAGAATATCCGTGATATATTTAACTAATTCTTCGTGGACAGATGGAAGTGTATTACAGATAAGTAAAATTCTTTTAAACATATTTTATTGTTAGTGTGCCGTCAAATTTTGAAATTGTTTTAAAAGTGTACCGCAAAACAACAACAAAAATAAAGTTAGGAATCACTGTCATAGAAGGCCAAGGTCTACTGTGTCCATCTCAGTTTTCGTGACCTTGAGTACTGAGGTGAAGGGGCAGATGTTCCGGTCAGGTGGTCAGTCGAACGTGAAATCCCCAGTGTTTAGTTTCCATGCAGTCTTAATGCATTGAGCCATCAAAACTTTAAGCCAAGACTCAGTGGCGTGACGGAGAATATTAGGGCCCCTGCAAAGTCAAGAGTTTACCTTTAATATTTTAAAAACTGATTAAATACATGCTTGGCGTCAGTCAGGATTTGGGCCTCTCCGCGATGCAGGGGTTGCGAGGGTACGTCACGCCACTGCCAAGACGTGAGTGTCTATAAACGCTGCATTCTAAAAATCGAGAGGGATATTGGCAACGTGTCTCGCAATTTTGAACCTCGGTTTACTCCAACAAGAGACAAGTAAATACAATAAATTATTCACGTAATACATGTAAAAATAACATTCCAAGATTAACACAGATGCGTATAAAGTATTAACTTCTTTACCGTAATCGTATATTTTTACTTTGATTCGAGAAATTAAGAATTTTCTTAAAAAAAGGGAAGAGAATTTCGTTTTTTATGCGTAGGACATTGTACTAACCAGAATGCAATAAAACGAACATAAATATAAAACCGAAATCAATTTTCTGCTGAAGTAGATAAATGCTCATAGGATATTGGTAAATTCCTTAAGCTAGGATCCCGAGGATTAGGCGCCATGGACAAATTATAGTCATATTAATCTTTCACGTTGTTACGAAAAGATTACTCAAGCAACTGGGTCATTGACTTGCCATCCGAAAGTGACAACATCGCCGTAGACTGGGCATCATTTGGAAGGATGAACTTGGTGGATAAAAAGGAATAAAAAAAAATCGAATCTTGTTGAGAGCCAGAAGCATAAAAAAACAACAAAAACTAGATCATTTCAGTAACACATGCACGTCTTCGGGTTTTGTTGACCTCTTAATGACCTTCGTCACATCGTCTCGAATAATGACCTTGTTGGCTATAGACCTGGAATTCCCGCGAAGTCTGCAGCCTCACAGGCTCCACACAGAGAGTGAAAATACACTATCCATTTGGCAAACTTGTGAAAGTTGTTTTTTTTAATGATAAAAAATGACTATTGACGCAAGTGAAAATACAAGATAATCGAATAGGAAAAATAAACAGAAAAATAAAATAACCCCAAACGAGAGATAGTTTGTAATTAGAGTAATCACAATTCGAAATATTTAAAATGAATTCCTGGAGTTCAAATAAATGAAAGGTGATTGAAAGTCAATTTAAGAAGATTATATACACAAAGAGGAAAACATGTTTTTGTTTATTAGAGTCCAAGTATTATAATTGGGTCCTGTAAGACTTTGGGGACTGTAAGAAATATGAATGGAGTCCCAGTGAGTGAATAAAATCATAAGAAGGTTTTTCATATAAACAAGAACAAATAAGTTTTTGCTTTTTCTGAAAATTTAAAAACACATGAAACAAAAACGCATCAAATTAATAAGTATAACCAAATCATTATATAAACCTATATTTCTTGCTTTAATTTCAGAACATTTATATCTCCTTTGCTTGAAGGTGGTCAGCAGTGGCGTAACGTACACCCCCACAATCCTCGCATCGCGGGGGCCCAAAGCCTGACTGCCGTTAAGTAATTGACTGCCCTTTGTAAAATCCAACTTGGGGCCTAAAACTTGACTTTGCAGGGGGACCCAAAAGGTCTCCGTTACGCCACTGTTGGTCAGGTAGTAACAACGCTGGATTTGATAAAGATAAACATTACACAGATATTAGCAACACTCATCGTGGATCTTAAATATTTTTTTACTACTTTAAGCTTTGTAAAAACTGCATTCGATTTAGAAGCTGTTACCCAGATAGTTGTCGGTTCTTTTCCATGATAGTTATTGTTATTTATTAAAGAGAGGCTCACAAAAAGTAACTGCAAAAAGTTTATTTTGCCAAGGTACTATATTATTAAAGTATCTTTACATATATGATTTAACTGTTTACTACAATACCTCTTTACAGCTTTTCTTTTATTTTCTTCGAATAGTTACATCTCGTTTGTTTTCAAGCTCCAGTGAGTTGCCATTCACTTCAAACCAAATTACACAAAATAGTAACTCGATTACCATAGATGGCTCAACAATAGTTATGTTTATGGGTCTTATGACATGTTGATAAATAGACCTTGCTATTAAGATTGCTTAAAGCTGAATTTTCTACTAAGAATGAACAATGCTTTGGTACTGAAAATTCCAACTACACTACGTGATTTGTTCGTTGCAAAATGCGCGTGTGGTGCTTTTCACTTTGTTGAGACTACTAATAAAAGAACACACATATCAATTCAAGAATGTAGAAGAGAGAAAAATGGTAAGAGATAGTTTACTTTCAGAGTATGTCAGATGACGTTTCTCGCGACTTATTTCAAATGTTAGTAAAAATGTTTTAGATTGAAAGCTCAATGCAGGATGGCCACATGATTAAGTCAAACACAAGTTCTCCATTGAATTCAAAACAGACATTAAACTAATTGTGCTCGTTGTTATATTTGTTAAACTTAGAAAAGTTTCTCTCAAATTTCGTAAGTGGGTAGAATGTTCACATGTTATAAAAAATTCCTCAAAAAATTTTTAAATTTTCAAAAAATCTTATTTTATGCATGTATTTTTAAATAAAATGCATTTTGTTTACCTATATGTACGTTATTATTGTTGACAAATTTGTACTTTTTAAAAGAACAGTTCCTGAAAAGATCAAAAATTGGCACCAACGAAGCTCATGAACTAATGGACTAAATTCATGTGACGTCATTAGTCACATGATAACTGAGTCACGTGTTTTCAGCCAATCAGTTCATAAATTAATGCGACGTAATAATTATGTCATAAATATAGTTACGCGTTTCCAGCCAATTAGTTCATTGTTCAAATTGTTGCCAACTTTTGCTTTTTGCAGAAATTTTCTTTTAGAAAGTACATATTTGTCAACGATAAAATAATGCACATAGTTAAGCAAAATGCACTTAATTTAAAAGTATTCGTATAGCATAAGGTTTTTTTTTTTAATTTTGAAAACTGTTTGAAGAATTTTAACACGTAAAATCTTTACCCAATCATATCAAATTTTAAATGTTATCATACAAGTTGAACAACTAGTATGTCAATTTTTAATCAATGGGAAACACGTGATTGCCTTTGTCATGTGACCATCATGAATTTAGTCCATTAGCTGGAAACACATGATTACTTTTATCATGTGACTATGACGTCATATGAGTTTTTGAACTGATTAGCTAAAAACACGTGGTTATCATTATCATGTGACTATAACGTCACATGAATTTAGCCCATTTATGTAAGCTCGTTTTCCTAATAGTACATATGTCTCAGAGATGCTAATAGTTATACCGATCCATAGCAAATTCCTTCTTTGGAAATTTAATATTTTCTTTCATCGTCTGTTAATATTAGGTTTTTTTTCTTTTACTTTGGATATATATTGCCAACAGTGAGACGGAACACGTAATTTGAATTCTCTATTATCTAACCAGGACTACATCTGTGTTGATTTACAAGCACATTTGCATTTTGTAAATTTCCATACCATGCCATTGTGAGTCTCGACAGATTTCAAGTGCATCAACTTCTCTACACGGGGGTATTTAGTTGCACCACTGCTCGAGTCCACGATTCGATAGAAAACGCATTCCCAAGTTCAGGACCATAGGTACTCGGCTACCGTAGCTACAGAGAATAGTTAAATACTTCAAATTTGAAAAAAAAAATCTAAAATACTTTGAGGAATTTGAAAAAGTACTTTAAAAAAATTAGGGTAAAATTACATTTAACAGTACTCAAATTTGGAAAGTAATAACAATAGTTTAACCTAATTTATCCATTCACTTCGTCCTTAAAAGAGATTATTAGATTTTTGAGAAATCTCTTCAACGCAAATTTCCTCAAGAATTCATCGTTACTTATGCTCATTTCTAATTAATACTTTTTTTAAAGTCCTAAAAATCCTTTAAAATAAGTAATTATTTTCAAACGTTTCAAATATTATCAAAAAGGATCCAAAAACTTAAAAAATATTTCAATAAAAATAAAAATTTACGTTTAAATGCGTATAAGGATATTATGTTGAGCATTGTCGAAATTATCTTATGAATTTATCGTTATTGACATGGAATAATATTATGTGCTTTAAGTTTTAATGTAAGCATTTTCAAAAGATTTATGAAAATAAAGTCCATTTCTGGAACAAACATATTTTTTGGAATTATATTTCGAGTTGCAATCTCAGTATGTCTTTCGTTCTTTAAAATGTGGATAGGGAATATTTTTAAGAACGAAGTATATATTAAAATAAGAAGGGAAGGGATGAGGTTAAAAACCAAGAAGGAAAGCAATTAACAATCACATAACGACAGGGGAAAAATAAAAGTAAAAAAATATGGTTACGACAAAAAAAAAAAAGCACTGATTTAGTCACTATACTTTCAATTCGAATTTTGCTTTGTTTTCCTCAGACTATATATATATATTTAAAGTTTTTTTTATTAAATTTGAAATGTATTTTTTTTTCAAATAGAATATGTGTTCCTCATTTTTCAAACGGTGAAAATGCACTTTTGTATACTATATTATTTGATTATTTCTATGTTCAATACTGATTCTTTTATTTCCATCATTTTTTTTGTTCTAACATTCATTCTTATATATTTCTAAATTCAAAAAATTACAATTAATGAGAAATTACATGCCTATCTAAGAAATAAAAAATGATTAGCACTTACCAGTTCATAGTAAAGTAATTTTAATCAACTTTATAAATTTAATTCTTATACTAATTCATCCATCAAAAATAGAGGAATTATATCTTAAAATATTGGAGTTATTAAAATATATAGAGTTAAAAACGAAAATATTTGAATTTCATATAACAGTTTAAAATATATATAATTTAAATATCTTTCTAATAAATGACATTCATTATTTGAGAATTTAATTCTTAAGGTAATGGATTAAGAATACCAGGACATACTCGAAAGAGTAAAATGTCAAAAATAAGAATCTTTGTTTATTGGATATATACTTTAAAAAATTTCCAATGGAGCTTAGATTTTTTATCTTAATAAAGATATTTTAATCATTCTGTAGAAATACAAAAATAATTTTTTAGTTAAAAAGAATTTTTTTTTGTTTAATTTAATTTCGACATAATTTTTGAGATCTCAAAGTACATGCTTATATTCAGGTACTATTTTTCTAAAAAATTTCTCTTAAATATAGAAAATAGTTTTTGCACATATATAAAACAATACACAAAACATAGTTAACCTATTTTTTAGTAAAATATTATCAAAATTTCTTTAAAAAATTTATAAAACGTTGTAATTTTGAAAATTTTTCCGTTTTTTTTCCCATTTTCAAGCATAAAACTAATTTTTAAAACACTATGTACTACTTGTATAAAAAAAACGGTTTCACTATACACACAGCTATCCTGTATAGTAGTATAAAACATTTGGAATCTATAGTGCGATAGTTGTTTTAAAGTGTACCTAAAAACAAAAAAACTATGCTTTGGAGAAAATGATAAAAAATTACATATTTATAAGCGTTTGTTTACATTTTTGTACATTCCTTTTTTCATATTTTAAGGTTATTTTATCAACGAACATATAAGTGTTATACATTTTATAGCTTCAGAAAAATATACACTATTTTTTAATACTAATATTGAAAAATCGATTTTTTAATGTGTGTATGATGTCCTGGTTCTCTTAATAACACACATACCAAATTCATGCAAATATTCCATAAGGGTTTATGTTTTGTTAGTATATATACATACTTAATTCTAAGAGAATGCTAAGAGTTTGCTATTACATCCATTGTGACCTTATTTTGACCTATATTGGCTAGGCATTCTTACCTATTATTTAGCTTTAAATCAAATTTATGGCAATTTAGTACATGATAAAAAACTTTTATTTTTATTATTATTATTATATACATTTTATAAAGAATAAGAAAACTAACTTTTGAAATTATCATTTTGTAGCAATCTAATGTTTTTACTCAGCATTAATTCTTCCATGAAACTATGCTAATGTTATATTTGCTCAATATCATAGTTTAAGCTTTTTAATTTAACGGCGAACAGTACTAAAAAACAAGTTATACATTAAAATACATCAAGAACGGTGTTTATCTTCTTCATTCCATTGTTTCAATCCTTGGCAGAAAAAAAATTATAATTTACCTTGTATAATCTGAATTCATAATTTATAATAGTGTATAATCACTATCATCAAAATTTGCCGCAGGTGTTTAAAACTTTACTTCCTCTGAAAGAATAAAAAAGATAATTTCCCTCCACAATGAAAGTGATGCCAACGCCTGTTGTTTATTTAACCTATCCCTGAACCTTTTTTCAACAGGTTCACGAGGACTTTTTGCCTGGACCTTAAAAGTCCAAGGTTAAACGAACTTCATGTAATTGCTCAATCTTTAGATTCGAAAGCTTGAAGAGTATTCCATGTTTTTTGTAGTATCATTGTTCGAAGGTAACAAGGAAACTTAGAACAGCAACAGTTTTCATCTATCATTATGATTTTGGAAGCGGAAGAAACGTGTTAGATTCCCTAGTTGGTGGTTAGATTGATGTTTAGATGAAGCTGAAACTCTATCATTAGTTTTAGCAATCTTGAAGAGACTTGTAACAGCAGAAGAATTTTTTTCTTCAAGAACGTTTTATGACAGTACTTTTCAAACTTTCAATGTTTGCGACCCAATATTTAATCATAATATTTTCTTCGCTCCCTCCATATAATAACAATGTATTGAATTTAACAATACTATACTTTGACGCTAGACCTACAACACGACTTTAACCTCTTAAATGCCCCCGGCGTATATAAACTTCTCGCTCAACCAGTGCGTTAATATTGCCCCGGACTTCTGTAAACGTCTTTCTGAAGTATGATCTTTTCTGTAAATTGCTCTCCATAAAATTATTCCGAAGGCTTCGGAATGCAATTAAATCACCTTAAGAGTGTTTGCGAAAGATTTCAGAGGATTTTCTTATTTATTCCTTTGCTACCCTCCCCTCTTCCAATACACTACATACGCTCGCCTACGTGTTTAACTATGACATTGGCGAGATGGCGTAATTTTTAATCGGCATTTAAGAGATTAATTATAAACCGTACAAATTATCAAGATAAGTGTTAATCTTGAAAATTTTTTATGTATGAGAACCCATGTGTGGGGTCATTGGTAATTAATAAACGTGTTCTTAACTTAGTATTGCTAAGTACAGATAAATTTATCAGAGTATTACATCAGAGTTCAAATGTGTATTTTATTTTTTATTATGCCAGAATTTATTTTGTATGTTTACTAACAGTAAAATAACAAGTTTATAAAATAATATTTTATTTTCGACTTAAATATGCTCGACATGACTACCTCGCAGGGATATCATGCGCCCTCAAAGGGGGGCGCACTCCCCAGTTTGAGAAACACTGTTGTTGACTGATGATTGTTGATGAGACATCTAAACCGAATCGTGGAAAAATATAAATAAAATTAAAAATTTATTTTCTTGAAACACACACAGAAGCGAAGCTTAAGAGAAAGAAAAAACGTGTAAAATTGTAATTATAGAAGCAACTTATCTAAGATCAAGTAAAATAAAATAAAAATCGAATTGTATATAGTTTTATTTAACTCGAATTTCCGATTTCGAGGTAGACTTTGTTCTTTATGAACAAGACCAAGCAATAAATCAGTCAAAAACGTTATTTCTAAAAGAACACTATTTATGAAAAATATTCATTGCTTTTTTCCCAGAGTGCTATTTTCGAAAAATTTTATAGCAAGAAGAAAAAATTTTGATGGGTGAGTTTTTTTAATCTAATGAGCTAAATTCAGGTGACGCCATAGTCACATGATATCTGCAATTACATGTTTCAGCCAATCGTATACATTCATGTGGCCTCATAGTTACATGTTGTGACTAATGCCACCCGCCTGACGAAGTCAGATCGAGGTCTGCGAAATTCATCGCGGCTAAGGGTTAGAATTTTTACTCCAGTCGTTAGCCTTAGCTTTGAGCACCATGCAGGTGACAGTACGGTTTTGCTCGGTTCCACCCCAATTTAGAGGGGAAAACCCTGGGGGTGACCAGGGGTCTCCCACCTCTTTTCCCCTTCCACCAACCACACTAGAGGACTTGCGGCTCGACGGCTATTCAGAGAACCCCCATGCCGCAAAGGCACTATACATTTACAAACATCCATGTCTTCTCCGGGATTTGAACCCAGTCCCTACGGCACCGCAGTCAGCGTCGCTAACCACTATACCGGTTGGACGACTCATAGTTACATGATAAATTCAATCGTGTTTTTCCAGCAAGCAGTGCATACGCTTTGCTGTTGCCAACTTTTGTTTTTTACAGAAATTTTCTCTTAGAATGTACATATTTGTCAACAATAATAACGCACGTAATAAGCATAATACACCTGATTTAAAAACACACGTATATAAAAGATTTAATTTTGTAATTTTAAAATTTTTTTGATAATTTTTTTATAAGACTTGATCTTTATCCAATTATGAGATTTGAAATTTTATCTAAATCTTACAAAGTGAACAATAAATACAAGTTAGTTTAATGTCAGTGTTTTAATTTAATAAAGAACACGTGTGATTCCCTATGACAGGCGACCATCATAAATTTAGTACATTCCCTTAAGCACGCATGAAATTATGCAAAAGGGGTAATATTCATTCAATATGAAAGTTTTGATGTGTTACACCTCAAAATTCGTTTTAATTCCATGTAGATATTTTACGTATAAGGTTTCTTGGATTATAAGCCATTTCATGTGCTTTCATCGTACTTATAATGCTATTATTTCTCGCTATTTATCTTAGATAAGTGATTTCGTTTTTTTTTTTTTTTTTTAATATTTTAATGCATTTATAGGTGATTTTAACTTTATTCTATAATCATTTGTTCTTAGTCAAGTAGGATATTCTTTTCGAAGCAAAATATGAAAAGTTATTTCTTGTTTCCTTTAAAAATAAAAAAAAAATTCGAACAATAACTTTGTAAAAGTTTATGAATCATAATAAAGGGAAAAACCGCTGCTCATCTTGCAGGTGTCCTTCAGGAATAATGAATAACGTATTCAGGGAATAGGTGTGGTAGTGTTCGAATCACAAAAGCAAACAATTTTCATTTATTCACTCTATCAGACATCGTGGTTCTTGAAAGTAAACTGAATATTTTTTAAAATAAAACATGTTTCTTACGAAAACCACAACATACTTAGTTTCATTTTCTCTGCTGATGTTATTAAGATGGTGTACAAATGTTTTTAGAGAATGATGAAAAACTAAACTTTGTGTGTACTTGTGTTTATCCTTTCGTTTTATATGTGACCCACAGAATTAAAGTAAGAAAAGATATTTACGAAGAATGAATTTAAATGTTATGATTAAATGAATATCATTTTTAAGTTATAAGATTATAAGTTCAAGTTTTATCTTGTACTTGAAATCAAATTTTATGTTGGGAGTAAATGACTGCGTTCAAAACCGTGATTTTAAAAAAGGGTATAATTGAATATTTTTTTTATGCTTAGTGTCACTTGAATTAGAATATACACATAAAACTGTTTGAAAAATATTATTAAAACAAAACTTATTTAAATGCATTATTCTGGCAAAAAATGAAGAAAGAATTACATATTTTTAAAACATTCTCCTTTCATGGAAAATGTTTCTGCAATATTAATAATATTTTACTTATGTATGGCTAAGATTTATCTAAGGTTTTTGAACTAGGATTCTAGAAATATAATTTAGAAAAGTAATACTCAACCTGCGGCCCACCGAGCCTTGTTAAGTGGTCCGGTCATGACCTATTACTCTGGGAAATTCACTTTTTTAAGAACAATGTATTAAGAATTTGATGGGAAATTCATTGACAAGATATCAAATATATCAATTTTGCTTTTTTTGCTTTCGATGTACTACGGTTGTTGATTGATATTCTTTTTCTATTTGTAAAAGTTACAGACAACAGTAAAGTAACGACAATTTTATGGATGGAACTAATTTTTTACAATTTTTCATGCTTTGCAAGCGAAAAATATTCGAACGATTTGGAGGTTGACTGTTTTGTAGTGAAAAACAAACATGAATCAGTACTTGTTTGATTTGTCACGAAAGTGCTGTATTTAAAAATATCAGTAAACAGGAATCATTCAATGACACTTTTCCTCCAAGATCTCTTTCAAGAGATGTAAATAGGCTTTATTGAATATTCTTTGCAATAGCAGCAAAGTATTTTGACAGCTTTAATGTCTCAGTAGTAACAAAGACATCCTATGAAGTTTGTTATATTATTGGTAATCATACGCAACCGTTTACGGATGCAAAAATTGTGAAGGAGCGTTTCTTAAATTCTTTTAACTTAATGTTAGTGACAAAATGAAAAAAAAATATGAAAAATAATAATTAAAAAAGCAAAACAGGAGCTATAATATTTTGATCAATTTTTCACATTTTAAATTTCCAATGTCATCTTGGTCTGAAAGCATTTCTCTCCCCGTTTAACCTCATGTTGCGGCGCGTGAAAAGTACCTAACATATGTATGCGGCCCGCGTGAAGTGGCTGACATAAGCAAGCGGCCCAGCAGAAAAAAGGTTGAGTACCCCTGATTTAGAAAGAAATTTTAGCAAAAACGCCCGTTATTATTTTGGTTGATCATAACTTTAAAAATAGTGTGAATTTTTAGAAAATCCCACAGTTCAAGCTCTGTAAAGAAGTCCTATGTACCATAAAATCTGGCGAATAATGCACACCTATACTTTCAAACAGCAATTTTTAAATATTTTTAGGTATATTCGGTGTATAACTGAAATGTACGTGCGCCATGTTCTTATTTTGAAGTCATTTATTCGAGGTATTATTCTAAGCTTTAGAAAAAAAATAGTATAATTCTAGAACTACAACCTAAGTAAGTTCATGAAGAAAGTCATCTCTTTTAAATAAACAATATTTCGATCGATGTAGAAGTTTAAATTTTTTTCTGTGCTGATCTTTTTTATATTTTTAAAGCTATCATTTTTATTCCCGGAGTATAAACATGCACCCGTAAATCTCGATTTTAATTGTTATGCTAAAAGTAAGCGTTATACGCCGGATTTTACGGTATATAGAGGCACATTATTATTGTTTATAAAAGCGTTCTCCATAAAAGGAAAATGTGTCATTTTCAATTAATTTTTTGCCACAAAAATTGTACTTAAATAATTTTTTACTATAAAAATACTTCTAAGACAATTTTATATAAATATTCTAATTCAAGTGCCACCAAATATTTGAAAAAAATATTCATTTACACGATTTTACAAAATCATAGTTCCAAACGGGGTCAGTTACTTCCAAAAATAAACTGTTATCAAATGTTCTTAGGTAAAAAAAAAAATCTATATTTATAATTTATTTTAATTTGGATTTCAATATACATTAGTTGAAATAAGAAACAATATCTTTTTTAAAAAATTCCTAAGCTAGAATTTTTTTAATTACGACAAAATAAGCTAATGAGACAATAATTAAAAAATACCGTTGATTTATGAATTTTTCGAAAGAGCAATCTATAAATGTATTCACTAAACATTTATTTTTGTTTCATTTTTAATATATATAAAACAAATATTCTCATCTTAACTAGTTTATTTCTATTATTATTGTTTAATCCAATCAGTTAAAGATCATTCAATTCAAACAATATAAGAAAGTGTCACACATATATATTTCTATACTTATAACTCTCCTCCTTTGAAAAAGCAAATCTGAATGTTGCGCTTAATCGCATAACATTTTAAAATTGTGATTGCTTTTCTACTTTTTCAATTCCTACTATGCTAGCCTCTTTACTGTCTATATATATATTTATTTATACATTTGTATTTTTCAACATTGGAATTTTAAATCGTTAATACAAATATTTAAACCTGAATTGAAGCTGAATTTTCATATACAGGACCATTTTGGATGTCAATACAATATATATAACTACATATACAGCAAAAATTAATTCATTAAAACATTATTTAAAGAATATTACAAATACAGCCACGTTATGACTTAGCTGACCCAATTTTATTTGGCATTTGTGTCAAAATTGAAAAAGGTTTTTCTCACATGTTAAACATTCACACTGAAATATAAGGACAATGATACTTTAAGTATAATTTAAAAACCATTACCACTATAATGTTGTGATTCATGTCCTATAGAGTATCATATATTTCTATTAATTAGTAATACTTCTTAATAAAAAGTAGTAAAATAAAATTTCGTTGTTGCATCTAAGTAATATAAAACTATCTTTTTATACTACTTGTTTTAATGGAATTTTCTGTTTTCATAGGAACGGTGGAGAGATCAGTTAAGCCAATCACCGAATAACCAAAAGAAACATATCACATCAAATAATGGCCAGGCCTAACCATTTTGGCAGATATACTCCTATTGAGCACCGAACGATGAAGACATTTAGAAGGGAACAGTATGCAAGACTGCGAGAAGACATAGATCGAAAGCGACGACAAATCGGTGTTCAGCCAAATGTAAGAGGTGAGTAAACATTTAAAAGATTGCGTCCATCAGTGTTTATATAGAAGAATCTTTCGTTGAAGATTTCATTGAGTACCGTTGAATTCGATAGCTTAGAGAAATAAATGTTCATTTGAGTTGTATTAGGCTTAAGAGGCACTTTTAAACAAACATAGCTAGCTACCTACTTCTCGAAAATTTCAAGCTGAAGGTTTATCTTTCTTTCAAGGTTGTTTCCTTATTTCCGTAACCTAGATTAAGGATCTGATTTCAGCAACTTTTGTCACTCTTTTCGCTGTGTATAGATTTAAATTTCTTAACAGGCTTAGAGTACTTTTAAAGACTACAAACTCATCAACTTATTTACTAAAACTTTTTTAACATAATTTGTTTTTAAGGTGATTGAGAGCATTCTAAGTGCTCCCAGTATGCGCGAAGGTAGTTGTAGATCCGTTCATTCACAAAGGAGATATTTTAAGTTATAATAAAAAAAAATTATTATTGTTTTTGGCATACAGGGGCGTAGTTACAACCGTATAAAGCCGTATCAGTGATACGGGGCCCCAAAATGTGTAACATTCTGACACTTTGAAATAAATGTCTTTATTTCTTTTTCAAAAAAGCGCCCCAAGGAATTTTGATTCAGGGCCTATTCAGGACTAGCTACGCCAGTGTTGGCATATCATAGCTTTTTTTGGAAACAATCGTTCTGTCTATGACTTTTTTGTGGTTATTACTACTCCTTTAGACTAATTCTGTCATTTTACGTTTGTCTTCATAGTTTCTTCTAGCAATAACAATTATTTTCACCTCACGTTTTAGTTGTTATTTTATTAACCTTAGTTATCATAATTATAAACTTAGTCTTGAAGCCGTAATGTTTTCACTTCCTTCTATGAGTAACACTTATTCTATTTGCCTTTAACGATTAAAAACGTGCTTGATATCCATCGCTCTTTCGCATGTATCTACTACACCATTAAATTTGAAAATTCAAGCACTTACAAAATAGAAAACTTTTAGATTTTCTTCCTTTTTTTTCTTTTTTAATCTTCAATACAATATACTCTTCCGGTGCAGTAATTGAACAAATGATAAATAAATTAATTTATTTTATGTGAATCTGTCTACAAAACTATACTGAATAAAAGCAGAACTTAGTAAAAAAGTAGGAAATATTTTTAAAAAAATGGTTACACCTTCAAAAATGAATTTAAAATAAATAAATGAATATTTCCGCGAACGATTTCTTAAGTTCCATAAAGAAAAGATATCAAAATTTTTCTATTTAATCAAATGCAAACTAGATGGAACTCAAAGAGCGTTACGTCCATATTTGCAACATTCTCGTTTCGAAATGGCTTCGCCGCAAGAAAACGCGCAAGTCGTAGTATCGATTTTAAATCTCTGTGGCACATGAACAGCGCGCATTTCGGACTACCTATGGACGAAGTTCACCTTTAAGATCTACAATTTATTGCCTTTGAATATTTATGACGGCAAGTAGCGTATTGCCTAAAAAAAAAGAATTAGTTAACCTAGCAGAAGTTGGAGAGGACACTTACTCGTATAGACTCAAAGTATGGCACACGACTAATGATGCACATAATTGAAATCTAGCAATAAAATATTGTAAAAAAATGGCATTTTATTTATGGAACATAAGAAACCGTTAGTGAATATCTTTGTTTGTTTTTGTAATTAACATTTGAGAGTGTAGCCATACTTTTCGGACACCTGATGTCGTGAGAAAATTACCCAGAAGAATAATCAAGTTTTGGATGACTTGAAAGATGTCTCTCTCTCTCTCTGGAAATACACAGAAAGTGTTACTGACACTTAAATAACTAATACTTTTATAAGTTATGTATAATATATATAATAATATTTATATGTATAAAGATGTTCTGAAGATATCATCTTTATTTACACGTTTACATATTTGTTTAAACACATTATGATAACTTGTACACATGAAACCATATTATTTTCCTTTAAAGAAATGTAAAAAAATTGTCTTCTATGCTGTTATTATTTATAATTAAAAGACTTACCCCTCCATTACCCCTAGATTCATTTCACACTCTCCCTATTTGTTCTGAACTATCAGTCTCACCAGAAATTTATTCAATAATCCTCCAGAGAGTCATACACATTTTACTGAATCTATTTTTCATAGGAATAAAAAATTGCATCCATTTTTTTACAGTGGGCCCCCAACCTATTTCGGTACAAGGTGTGGAGCTTTATCCCCGAGAAAATGCTAAGCTTCATAATACCAACCTCTACGAGCTGCTGGACGGCAAAGACTCATCCCTTATTATTCGAAGAGGTCAAACATTCTATATGGCCATAAGGTTCAAGAAGACCTTCAATCCGGTTCTAGATTCGGTTCGACTGCACTTTGAATTTGGTAAAAAGAAATTATTTATTTTATTGATTAATATTTATATATGATAAACATAAAAAATATTTTAACAGTAGTAATATAAAAATGTATTATTTTAAGAAACGATAGAAAACAGATATTAAAATTTTAAAAATATTTAGCATGGCTAATATAATAACAATTTTCTTACGCATAGGTCCTCCCCTCTATGCAGAAGGGTAATCTAATCAGCCTACCAATTACCAATCAGTCCTCTTTCACCCGAGAAAAATCCATGTGGGACGTCCGAACGCATCAGCACGAGGGAGCCATCATCACTATCGATGTCCAAGTGGCCGGAACTGCCCCCGTCGGTGTATGGAAAATGAAGATTTTGTCTTACGTGCCCGGGAATATGAGCTCTGACCCTGCTGTGTATGAGATACCACAGAACGTTTATATACTTTTCAATCCCTGGAGCAAAGGTAAAATACAAAAGAATACGAGATTTCTATTTCTGGAACAAAAACAATATATATACCTGTTACATGGTATGTAATATGGAATAGAAAAACTTTTTGTTTATGTTAACAAACCCCGTTAAGCTATATGCAATTAGGGACTTCTTAAGGCATGAGCCAACTGGGCCAGGGCCTTGGTCACAATGGGGGCCTTATCTCGTTCGAATAATTTCAACGGTCAAATATTATTTCCGGTTGTATTCTCCGAAAAACTGGGAATTTCGGACGATATGTCAACTGGCCACATGTGATGACCGTCGTTCTTGTATAGTAGTAGTCTACCACGGAACACCATCATTACTCATTCAGTGCGATTGTAAATCATGCACATTTATTTGTTTCGTGTTATTGTTTGTACGAGTATTTGACAACGTATGCTATGTACTCTTTACTTTTAACCGTCCAAGCGGTCTGCACGTAAAATTCCGCCATTCCAGAGATGCTTTTCTACCTTCAAGCAAGATTCCCAAAAGCGGCCGAGCCACATTCTTAAAAATACGGTTCAACCACTTTTGAGAACCCCACCTGAAAGCAAAAAAACATGTGCGGTGCATTTTTGAAGCATCTCCAGAATGGCAAGACTTTAAGTGCAGACCGCTTAGAGGGTTAAGAGTCATAGGTGAGGCCAACATTTGTTTGGGGGACCGGGCCTTTTGCGTAGGTGCTCAGGGCCTCAAGAAGTCTTAAGATGTCCCTGTATGTAATCTTACAAGATTACACTCAAGAAACTTTAATTAGACATACCGTAAAAGTATTTAGTGCATACAGTGATGTTTTAAGGCTATTTGAGACCCTAGACCCTTATGCAAAAATAGGAGTCCTCTCCAACTTTTTTAAGTAGACAGAATGTATCTTGCACAAACGGTAGCCCATGATAAATAGATATTCGTGACTCACAAACTAGGCACAAACTGATTCGATCGTCAGCCGCCTTTCGACTAAATGAGTTAGGATGGTACGTGATGTAGGCCTAGGCCAAGAGACAGACGACGGACATGACATAATGCAGTCTTGCGACTGTTACCTGCTGACATACAGTTCTAAATTCCCACTTTTTCGGAGAATATGTCTTTGAATAATATTTGATGATTAAAATTATTTGGATCATAATCTTGCTGAGAATGAATCGAGAACGAGATAAGAACCTTCCTGGATGTCTTGGGTTTCATGTCTAATTGGCCCATACCTTAAAACGTCTCCGAGTATATACATTGTGTAAGTTCATTTATTTCAAAATTCAAGGAACAACCCTATTTAGATCGTTTTAGTGCTTTTTAAGAGAGGACACGCTGATATTACGTAATTTGGATCATATTTCCCCCTCTATTTAAAGAAGTAAAATACTTTTGAATGGATAGTTTGCAATGGGTATCATTAGTAAATTATTCGGTATGGATGCATATTTGAATCACATTAGAAGGATGTAAAGGACATAAAAAGCGTTCGAATTCGATTATAAACGTGAACTGCCTACAAATACAGGGGTTGGCAGACCGTGGCTCTTCGCATAGGCTTTTGTGGCTCTTCCTACTCCTACCTCTATGCATTAATTAAAAAGTAATTATGTCTACTGAAATTATTGTTTCCTTTCTCTTTTTCACTCATAATTGTCTATTGAAAATATTTACTTGTATTTTACCAAAGAAAAATAGAATTTAATTTTTTCGGTACAGCTATGAAATAATTGCCTGAAGTAGAAACAATAATGTTTGATACACATTGAATAAGTGGTCTGAAATATATGATGCTATTACAAAAAATTAGCATTTGTTGTTCTCACAATAATTGGTTTTATATATTTATGCGATCGCAATCATGATAAAAGAAATTATAATTCACTAAATTGCATGGCCGTCTAAGACTCTACGCCAGTGGTTCCCAACTACCGGGCCACGGCACGATACCGTTTCCTAGGTTAAGTGGTACCGGGACACCCAAGGAACATAAAATTATTTCTATTTTATTCAGTATGGTGTATTTCTCACGGGTTTGGGCGACTTTCCACGAAAATCATTTTATATTCCCTGTTAAATCAGTTTATAGTATAAATTTTTGTTGTAATTGTATTTTATTCTTATGGCCTATTCGAATACAGTTTAATTAAAATTCTTAAGCCAAAACAGTCTAAAATGTACACAATCAATGCCCACCCTCTCAGCTAGCCGCAATAAAATTATTAAACGTTGACCAGGCCGCTGCGATTAAAAGGTTGGGTAGCACTACTCTACGCCACTGAACGCCTAATCCTAATAGGTGAAGAGTAAAATGATAGTGTGTGTGAAGACAATGTGATAGAGTCAAAAGTGTCTATCTTTTGGGGGGCTGATAAGTTTTACACATAATTTAATAGTGTGTTT